>JAODKM010000101.1:710760-724400 GCA_026780845.1 Petrocephalus sullivani | reverse complement strand
GGAGGGGTCGCCGCGGCGGACGCGCGGCGGGGGGAGGGGGGGGGGGGGGGGCACGAGGGGGGGGGGGGGGGGGCGGCGAGGGCGTGGGTGTATACACACAAAGCTCTCTTACTCACAGCTACGACTTGTGTATTTATTATAGCAAAGCATAATATTATGATAATGAATGCCTTGCATCCCAGCCTAAGCCCGACACTCACTTCTGGGAGAAAATCGCCCATTAATGCAAAGCAGAGCATATTCGCCGTACTGCGCTTTCCAGGACGGCAGTGTGGAATTAAGATAATTAAGGTTTTTAATTTCGGCCTAGCAGAAATATCCAGTTTCTTCACCCTGTCTTTCTCTTCTGGAGTGTGAGTTTGAAATTAGGGAGGGGGGGGGGCAACTCAAGAACTGAAATAGCCTAAATGTCTATATATTGGGGGTGCAGCCAAATTAAATACTGCGCGGTACATAACACCCCTATCCCCGCCCCCTCCCCGTGATTCCCACACCCCTGCGCCGAACACACGTAAACCTAATTCATCTTTAATATGCACATCTAGGCTGGATTTCTTTGCTCTTTTTTGGAGTTTTTGTGCTATTAAGGCCCATTTCCCATGTCCCATTCTCACCTGCTTTAAAGGTGACGATGCACTTCAGGCAGGCGAACTCGGTGGCGTCCAGCCGAAGCTGCCGGAATCGGGTTACTACTTCTTGAAGCGCTTGAATTTCCGCAATAATTTTATTAAGCCGCTGAGACTCCGTGTTTTCCGTGTTTATGCCTTGGAATACAATGCGGACACCACGCTTATTTTAACATCTGTACTTCTCACGTTACGTTTTAGAGTTCTTTGTTTGACTTCTGCGGGACATTTTATCTTGCGTAAATGGGTGACAGTATCACCCCCCCAGGAGTATTTCGCTTTTACGTACCGGAAACGGCAAGAAGGGTGTTTGAATCCACCGGAATCGCCCACTGCGCGATACCCAGAACAAACAGCTCTCGCCAAGCGTCTTCTAATAGGATTAACTGTAATACAGATTATAAGGTTAGTACCCATAAAGAGTGCTACATATAGGTTTTAATTCTGGATTGGATTAGTGAAGTGTATTATGTATACATAAGCACATATGAATATAAAAAATATTAATTATCAATGTTAAGCCTATGGCGTTCTTGGAATTATATCCATACAGTACCATATGTATCAGTTAAATTATCTTAAGTATTCGGGCAAATGGGGGGGTTGTGTTGGCTCACCTGGTCGGGTAGAGGGAGCGTGGAGAAGGCCGGCACGCTCTTGGCCCATTTGATGCTCATGAAAAGCAGGCGGGCCGCCGACTCGCACACGGACTCGGTCGCTACCTCGTAGAGGTACATGGGGGTCCCGCTGACCTCATGCGGGTACTGGAAAGGAGGGCGGAATTCTAGCCTGTGCCAGCCGTCTGCATGCCTGCTGCCTTCCTACATTCGGACCCGCAGGCAGCGCACCTCGCAGCTGTAAGCTCGCATGCAGTTGTCAAAATGATGACCCTATACATATTAGAACTATATATGCCTTATATTGCAGTAAACCAAAAAGCACAAAAGATGAGCTTGTTACATTAAAAAAAACACGTTATATTTCTCGAAACCCAAGAGTATAAATGCAGAAGTTAGTATTCTGCTCCCTGAGGACCTTAAATAACCATTAGGAGCGTTTAAGTGGCGTTTTGAGAGTTCTAAGACGCACTCGCACCGGAGATTACGGGGGCTCTACCTTCGGGGTGGGCTGCGCCAGGCCCACGATGGCCTGCCGCTCCGGGGTGCTGGACACCGTGCTCAGCTCCAGGTTGTGGGGCTCCAGCTGGGTGACGGCGGCGAAGAACGGGGGCCCCGGGATGGACGAGGCCGGGAAGTGCGTGGTGGAGCCGCTCACCTCTTTGTGTCCTCGGAAGTAGAGAGCGACCTGCTTCCGTATGGTGGAGGTCCTGGGCCCCCTCTCATGCTGTACCGCTGCATTTAAGTGATGCAAGTTAATACAACACCGTCCTATTTTTGTAAAAGGTATTCATCAGAAGGAGAATGCAACGATGCGTGATACAAAAAAAATTAAGAGTTATATTTTAAAAGCAGGGGTGTATAAAAAAGTTGGATAATGAGTTACCGTCTTTGTTCATGTTTACTTCCAGACACTTTTTCAGGCGACAAGCTCGGCACTGATTTCTGTGCGTTTTATCTACCGGACAGCCGCCCTGCGGGTGATGGATGGTGCGTTATTCTCACATCCATTCTTAGACATCAGTGTGTTAATAAGAAATATACACGTTCTTTTTACTGAGGGTCCTTTAGGGCGTAAATATTTCCTTAAAATATACTGGTCCTTAAAGCACGCCTTAAAAATAATGCGGTATATTTGTATAGTTTGATATGGGTCGATTTTAAAGTTAAGGTTATAAAGAGTATACTTTTTATATGTGACGAAGTAGCTGTCATAATTGGTTATTCTGCGGTAATACGAAAGTTAGATCCGAGTTAGATCCGCCAACATGAAATATTAAGCAAAAATCGAACAGGACTTTACCTGGTTACCGGATTTACAGACATACGATCTGTTTCTCCGAATGCTTCTCTTGAAAAATCCGGAGCAGCCGTCGCAGGCATAAACCCCGTAATGTTTCCCCGAACTCCGGTCTCCGCAAACTTTGCAAGGGATATCCAGAATGCGACCTTTAAGAAAAACAACGAATAAGAAGCATTTTATTTGCTTTCCTACACGTTGCAAGACACTGCTGCAGAATATAATCATGCAGTAGAAAATTTACAAGATAATATTATATTATTATATTTAGATACATTCACATCGGTATATTGGCCTAAAAGTAGGGAGCACGCTGAGCAGTTCGGCGAAATGAGCTTTCTGTAAATTCTTCGGGAGGGCCCAAGGATCCAGGTCGCCCCCCCCCCCATTTAAAACGGCAAAGGAAAAAAAAAAGTTTAGCATTTTGCATTTTAATTTGCTGTCCATGGGAATCTGTGGGTTTATGCCCTATTTAGTGGGAAGCATCATATTGGAGAACTCTAAGACAATGTTTGAGGGTAGACAATGAAGACATTAGAGAAAGTGTTAACTTAATGATTTTCCCATTGAAACTCGTCCGACTGCCTCGATCTCGACAAGCTGTCACCTCTCTTTATAATGAATCTCGACAGCTGCTTTGTACAACAGGTCTATAGGCAAGAGGATTAGGGCTACATCGCAATAGAATTAATACAAACGATCTCGCTCTGGAACCTGAAATGAAGTCTATGTAAATCATCCTTGGAGTAAATTAAAACAGTTTTTCGTCCTTTATTGAAATATGCAAGTTGAAAATGTGTATATTACGAGCTTTAAAAGGGGGTATGTAATTACAGCGACGTAGGGTAGCACCTGGCCTTTGATTCGCTCAGTGTCGAATCAAAGAGAGTAGCATGGGAATTCGAATACGGCCTGGGAGCGAAAGATAGCGTTCGACTAGGGGCCGAATGCCCCGGAGTATTCAGAATACGTATTTTAGGTATTGTGGGGACTATTTCAATGCCAAGTTCTGCGAGGTTTACAGGAAATTGCAATCTGAGAACGAAATAACATTTAATGTTGAAAATTCTATTTATGTACGCTTTCGTTCCTTCTTTGCGGTGAACAGAAACACTGCAGAAATCCTACATTTTTATTTCACCCACTGGGGATTTACTGGAGATTGCCCACTGCATTTACATTTATAAATATTTTTAACAGAAGCGAGTAATCATTTAAAAATGTCTTTATTTCTGGTAAATACTTTTTAAATTGTACTGGTAAAATGAGATTTAATATATCAATTTAATATTTTGAACAATTTAAATCATGTCAAATGTTTCGAATTACTTCGATATTTTTGATAGTTGTATCATTACTATCAGAACAAATTAATAATTAAAAACTCACTGGAGTCGACAGGTTGATATTAAAGTGTTTAAGCAAATAATAATAATAATAATAATTATTATAATATTATTATTAATAAATTAATAAGGGTGCATATTCATGTAAATAAAATAGGAACACTTTTACGTAGCGCACACTTTTCTCAACAAGTGCCCTTTTAGGAAGCCCGCTGTGTCATAAACACGCGAAGGCTGCTCGGCGTGGCTTTTACCGCAGTTATCGTGCACCTGAAACGCTGTGGGGGAAAAACCGAGCGCAGTGACTCGAAGGAATGAGCTCTCGTACCACCCTGAAAGTATCAGCACTGTTTCTGGCTTTCCTAAGACTAAGGAAAAGTAGCCTACTAAAAATTAAGCAACTCGTGAAGCATTTTGTAGCCACCAAATAATATCCGCGCAACAATAGGTTGTACAGATAATTTAGACATAAAATGGTAACTATAGAACATATTTAGACAATTTTGATTGTCAGTAATTGTCCAACATGTATCAAAACATAACATGCTTCTATTAAAATGCGTGCGTGCGTGTGTGTGTGTGTGTGTGTGTGTGTGTGTGTCTACCGCCGTGTGGTTGTTTTGCCGTGTTTTGTTATACTTTTATACATTATATTCTTAATGCCCCCTTAGGCTGTAGGTTGAAGAGGCAGATATTTGTTTATTCTAAGTTTTATGGGAGAGTTAGACGCTTGTCAGTTAGTTTACCAGTAAGGCCCGCTGAAAGTATTTGATTTTTAAAAGTATTGCATGTATTAAGCAACAGAATGGGTGATTTTTTTATTGCCCGGACAGTACAACAGGTAAATTTAAACGCAAAATTTGCCTTTCCGTGTCGCTCACAATCGGCACATTCGTTATAAAAAATGTGTGCAATTTACTTAGGAGCTAGTGTCTAATTCCTAAAATCAGAACGAGACAGAAACGATGAAATGAAACAAAATCCAGTTTCAAGGGCTAATTACTGTATGCATATCTACATGACGTTTATATGTGTGCATTTCTCTGGATCCAGCAACTTTGATCGAAAACCATTTTGTTTACGGCGCTTTTGAATGTTAGATTCACTACAGCTGAGTGAATTACTCAAACGGCCAGTTCCCATGCTGATTTATGTCATAAAACGTCGCAAAGCAGCAGGTATGGTGATATTTGCAAGTCACTGAATATGCACATTATTTCCTTAAGACACATCGAGGATACAAAGTAGAGCATCAACTAGAGTTTAATAATAATAATAATAATAATTATTATTATTAATTACCTACTAGCTAGTCTACAAGTAGGCTATACCACCACACGACCGTTGTATGATACATTATTATTTTTTCTAAAGTGTAGCACAGCATTTTCCTAATGCATAATACACAATTAATAACAGCCAGAAGTCAGAAGAAGCAGATAAAGCGAGTAACTGCAAGTCTCTTATCCAATCCGGAATGCACCGTAATTGCTACTGCCTCTCAGTTAACCGGTTAACAACAAGTCAAGCAAAGTCACACTATTACATTTCCATACGACGGTATAACTGCCACTTACTGGATTTGACATTTAAAATATCTAAACACCCACTTGTTGATCCGGCGGCTTTGCTCATCTTGGACGATCTGGTTCTTATATATATATATATTTTTATTTATTTACATATAAATGCTTATTTAAGCGCCGAAGTTGATTTGTAACAATGACTGAAGAAAAAAAAAACAAAAATATTCCGCTTTGTCCCAGATTAAAATAATCATTCGTTTAGGAAAGGTCCCCTTGCGTCCAGCTCTTTTTCCAGGTTGGCAAATTCCTGTTATTGTAGTGAATCTAAAACTGAGGCAGGAGCGGCAGAAGACGGAGCGCGACGCGGTCGCACCGAGGCTGACACTTTCGCTGGGCAAACGCAGTCCCCAAAAAGTTGGAGGCACTGGCGGAGCCGCACGCCGTACCCGCTAGCTCTAATCTCGCCAGTCCCAGAAGGGCACGGCAAGCAGAAAACGCATTAAACCGACTGGTACAATGGTGGAGAGTTTCGCTGCCCTGTAGCCGCGGTGACTTCGTGCTGTAAGCAGCCAGATTAAAGCTTAGTAATATTTATGAGAAGTGTTGAGAAGGCAGAGGGAGGAGAACTAAACTTCCTTGTCCACTTAGCTTCCCTCCGCTTTCTCCCCTTACTCCGGCTTGGCCATGACGTCACCGGCCTCCCTCCGCGAGCTCAGATGCCACTGATATTTCAGAGGCTGCCGGGGGCTTTAACTGCGCACAGAGCGCACACTGGAGCACCATCACGGTGACAAAAAGCAGCCTTCCCCATCTCTTTGCACAGTTGCAACGACAGGCCTCCGTATTTATGCTACAGTATTTTAAAATGCTTTTTTTTTTTGTTTTGAAAAATGTTTTTGCCGGTTTGCTTGTTTATACCCTGTCAAATACCGATGTCGTTGCGTTTTGGGTATACATCTAAGTTGAATTGCATTTTAACTCTAAGCGCCTAAAACTTTCTGGCTGAACTGAAAAAGATTCCGTCTTGTGATTATTAGAGGGACCAGAATATGTTCTGCAGGGTCACTCTACACCCCTCTGGCTTTTGGTCCTAATCTCGTTTTTTAGTTGATCCAAACCTAACATGTGACGTGAGGATTTTTTTTAGAGGAAATTCACTTTTCACCCTGGGAGCGGCGTTTCACAGTGGGTGACGATTAGATCCTAATTAGGTCCGCCACTGTTATAAACGACAAAACAAGTGGAATCTAAGCCCTTAGCCTTCTTAAATTAATTTGCCAAATTTGACTTAGTCCGTGGGATTGCGGACAAATCCTTCCCTTTTCAAATGGAGTCGACTGGTTTATAATCAACTCACAGGTGATCTGTGTTATGTCCTGCTCAGTGAACGCACTTGTCGGCCTTAGCCATTCGCGGGAGGGTGATATTTAATCCAGTGTAATGCCGCGCACCATATTTGATATAGGACCATGTTTGGACCAGAAAATATATATGTAATAGTTTTGAACCGTTATGTGAATCGTAGTCATTTTATAATTTATTATTTATAATTTATACGACGTGTTGGTTAGAGTAAATCGTCTAAACAGCATTCACAAGTCGCAAAAAACTTTTTTTTTTTCTTATGATGTCTTGAACTCCAGGTCCGTAGCGGCGAAGCGGTCTGCGTCGATTCGCCAAACTTCTGCCTTTTGCTAATTGCTCGCTGGGATGGAAACGCGTCGTGCAGGGAACTCGCCCGGAGCCCGCGCTGTGACACTTTGACCTTGATAGCTTGGTGAATTTTTGCGCATAGGACAAATTCATATTCCTCTTTTATTAGGTTCACTCCCACGGATCCCGGGTCCGACGCCTATAGTCGACAAAGACAGCGGCCGCATCTATCTGATTTGTAATTATTTATTTTGTCTTTTGTTATTACTGAGTCTGGTTTTCAGCGATGTCTAAACGGAATGCATGAATCGGACGTGTCTTAATCCTTGCTCGTTGCTATGAAAATCCCTATAATATTCATTGATTATTATTGCTGCATTGAACAGTAATTGCAGATGTTATTTGCCTAAGCAGATAATATAAAATCTTTTTATATTGTAACACTTGCTGTTTAAATGGAACAAAACTTTTTTTCAGACTGGACACCTTATAGCCTTTATTCACAACACTTAATTCGAAATGATGTATATTGAAAGTGCAATGTCTTACTGCAAAATCAAAATCTGACAAAAGGTTTGATTTTTATTACTTTACATGCATATGGCAAAAATATCTAGTTTACACCAACGTGCTTTAGATGCAATTTAGTGCAATACTGAATTAAATCGCAAACATGGAAAAATATATTATATTGTTGCAAATGACGTCGGCGTCTTCAAATAAAACATCGATTACATCAAACGCACTTTGCGTCAAACGTTTTGGTTATATGCTCATAGAGGACAATTCACAGGAAGTAAGACTTTGAACTTAGTTCATTACTACTATTGGTAAAATAAAAACGAAACATGGTAATTTCTATGTTTAACAACAAACAAATAAATATAACTTCGTTTGTGACACTGTAAAATAAAAATAAAAACAGAATGCAATGATTTACAAAATATATAAAACCACATTTAATTGAAAATGGAACAAAGACAACCTATCAAATGTTGAAACTGAGAAATTTTGACAGATCTGTGCTCAATTTCAATTTGATGGCAGCAACATGTTTCAAAAAAGTTAGGATGGGGCATGTTTACCGCTGTATGGCATCAACTCTCTGTAAGTGTTTGGGACCAGAGTAGGCCAGTTGCTGGAGTTTTGAGAGTGAAGTCTTGTCCTACTCCTGCCTGACATAGGATTTCAGCTGCTCAACAGTCCGGGGTCTCCTTTGATGTATTTTTCGTTTCAGGATGTACCAAATGTTTTCAGTGGGTCTGGCCAGTCCAGCAGACAGACTCTTCTGCTATGGAGCCACGCTGCTGCAGTACACGCAGAATGCAGTTTGGCTTTATCTTGCTGAAATATACAAGGGCTTCTCTGAGAAAGGAGTGGTCTGGATGGCACCTCTGCATACCCTTCGGGAGTAATGGTGCCCTCCCAGATGTGCGGGCTTCCCCAGCCACGGTCACTAATGCACCCCCACGCCATCAAGGGTGGCGTTTGAACTGTCTGCTAATAACAAGCCGGATAGTCCCTCTCCTCTTTAGCCCAGATGAAGCCATGTCCATGGTTTACAAAAAGAATTTGAGAGCACAGGACAGTTTCCCCATTTTGCCTCAGTCCATCTTAAATGACCTCGGTCCCCGAGAGGCAGCGTTTCTGCCACGTGTTCAGATGGTTTCTTCTTTTCTTGGTAGAGTTTAATTCTGTATATGTGGATGCAGCGACAAACTGTGATCACAGACCACGGTTTTCTGAAGTGTTCCTGAGCCCATGCAGTGATTTCCACTGCACAATCATGTCTGTTTTTAATGCAGTGGCACATGGTCATAGATAGAAGATCATAGCTATCCAGTGTGGATTGCAGCAATTTACCTGAATCTTCTATGAACCGCGAATGATGAAATTCCCCAATTCTTTGCACTATTACGCTGAGTAACATTATTCTTAGATTGTTACACTGTTTGCCCCTGCAGTCTTTCACAGAGTGGGGAACCTCTCCCCATTGTCACTGCACAGAGTGGGGAACCTCTCCCCATTGTCACTGCACAGAGTGGGGAACCTCTCCACATTGTCACTGCACAGAGTGAGGTACCTCTCCCCATTGTCACTGCACAGAGTGGGGAACCTCTCCCCATTGTCACTGCACAGAGTGGGGAACCTCTCCCCGTCGTCACTGCACAGAGCGGGGAACCTCTCCCCATTGTCACTGCACAGGGTGGGGAACCTCTCCCCATTGTCACTGCACAGAGTGGGGTACCTCTCCCCGTCGTCACTGCACAGGGTGGGGAACCTCTCCACATTGTCACTGCACAGAGTCGGGTACCTCTCCCCATTGTCACTGCACAGAGTGGGGAACCTCTCCCCATTGTCACTGCACAGAGTGGGGTACCTCTCCCCGTCGTCACTGCACAGAGTCGGGTACCTCTCCCCGTTGTCACTGCACAGAGTGGGGTGCCTCTCCCCGTCGTCACTGCACAGAGCGGGGTACCTCTCCCCGTCGTCACTGCACAGAGTCGGGTACCTCTCCCCGTTGTCACTGCACAGAGCGGGGTACCTCTCCCCGTTGTCACTGCACAGAGCGGGGTGCCTCTCCCCGTCGTCACTGCACAGACAATACAATTTCTCGGTTTCAGCTTTTGATATGGTATCTTTGTTCTATTTTCAGTTAAATATGGATTTATGTGATTTGAAAATCATTGCATTGTGTTTTTATTTACAGTTTACGTGTGTTGTAAATTACAGGGCCTGATTTTGTTTATCCTGGTCACATGACCTTACCGGGACCACTATAATCTGGGTGTGGGTTGGGCGGTTTGGCTGGTCTTGATGCAGATGTAAGGATACAGTTTGGGTAGATTTATTAATGACTAGCCCATCTGTGTTAAGTCGTCAAAGGGTTATCATTGCGAGCAGTAGTTATTATGCATATAACAGTGAAAACAGCAGGTGCATTTTGAAAGATTCCCACTAAGAGATAGGGATGTTTATTTGTAGGTGTATTTTTGTGTTTTTTCTGTGACACAAAACAAGATGGGTTGAAATTTACACGTGAACATAAGAAAACAAGAAGCTTTTATTTTCTAATATAGACGATGACCGTCATTCCCATATATTTACATTTGTGCATACACACATAAGAGCTCAGCCGGTGCATTAGTCCTATGTGTGTTTTAGTATAAATTGATTAACATAAGATCTAACATCAATACAGCTATTACTTTAAACGGTTTTAGTAAATGTGCAATTAAAACATGAATAGTTAATCTGTGGCTTGAGTATCAACGTGATACTGCTGCCTAGCTGGCATAAAACCAGTTATAATATATAAATATAGTTTAGCATGTACATAATATATAAGGGTTGTTTTCTTTAAAAATATCAATTTTCTTTACACTGATTTTAACTTGGGCCAGTTCAGTTACCCGGCTTAGACGGAGCGACTTCTCACATAATTAATCTGTTTATGAGCGTCATTATCCATGTAGGTTGAGATACATTCAGTACCGCGGACAGCTCTCAAAGTTCCAGTACAAATGAATAAAACAATCAAACTGATCAAAAATATTGCCCAGAAAACTGACACCCTTTAAACGTTGTTTACTACAGTGCAGCAAGGTGAAAATGTTCCCTTCCTCTCACAAGCTGAGAGACCTAAGCTCAGCTTCTCATTAAATTTGTCTAGCAGGCTGAATTCCCTGTAAACATGGCTACTAAGATAGTTGAAAGAATCTATATTGCGACATGATATTTCCTAGTTTAATTTCCTGTAGCCCCGCAGCCCTGTTGATGAGCGGGTTGGAAAATGACTGAATGAATGAATTTCCTGTAGTACAGGGGTGCCCAATCTTGTCCGCAAAGGGCCGGTGTGTATGCGGGTCTTCGCTGCAACTCCCTAATTAGATGACTAATTAGAGGACTGATTGGCCGAAGAGTCCTCACACCTGGGTTCAAACAGCTGATCTAAAGGTTATCCCAAAAACCTGCATACACACCGGCCCTTTGCGGGTAAGATTGGGCACCCCTGCTCTAGTAAACTGGCATTTATTTTATTATTCCATCTGTTAGTTACAAAAGTTGCCTGTTTCCAACCTAGTTTATGTAACTAACAGTATTTAGACTCATCCGTAGAGTTACCTGTTGGAGTAATTTGAGTTAGGCTTCTCTTATGAGTGCAAAAGAAAGGCCCCTTTAGGAACCCAAGCCATCCCCAACTCATCCCCCAATGCCCCACCCCAACCTTTCCGATCAGATGTCCACTGCTTTGCCCACTGGCCTCTAGTTATCCAACAAACCCAGTGCTAAGAGCGAGTGGAATGTGATTCATATGAAGCTGTTAACGTTACCCTACTTTTAATTTAAACTGTTCTGAATTTTTTAAGTTGTTAAATTATTTGTCTTTATCCAACAGCATCACATTGGGATGAGTATAATTTTTTTTATTGTTGGTTAAATGGTTTCTAGAGCATTGTTCATGTATTAGAATGCAACTGAGGTCATTAATGAGATATGAAGATCCCACACTAGAGGTATAGTAACATATCTCCAGATGGGCCAATGTGTCTCTGATTACAATTATTACCCAATTTTTGTTTTCATTCCTCACAATCACGACCCTTGTACAATTTAGGAAAAGTTGATTTTAAATGCTGTCGGGAAGTATGCAAACCAGCACCTTGAAATTTGCTACAACATCTCCAGCAGGAAAACACGGACAGAGAATGTCTCCTAAACTCAAATGCTTCATCTATAACGGCATTTAATCCAGACATTAAGTAAAATGTCTCTTAGAGCATGTATGGCACCTCGCACCTGCAATTAAGGGGCTGGATAAGAGACTGCAAGGCCGAGAATGATCAACCCCTTTTGGAGAAGCACGAATCGTCTGCCCACCCAACAGACCCCCCCCCCTCCCCCCCAGTCTTTACTGCCCTGCCCCCCAAGTCGACACTGATGCCTTTCCAGGAAGATCTTGGACCTGGCTGTCCAGTGCTGGTGGTCTGTTTATTTACTACTGTGCTATGTATGAAGACACCAGAATTATTATTTTTTATTTTTTTTGGGGGGGGGGGGGGGTGATGACTAACAAACTGAGAAACGTGCTCAAAGAATGAGACCTGAATGGTTCACCCTCCAGCTAACAAGTCTGAGCAAATGGGCCGGTCAGGTCTGCACAGTTCTCCGGTACTGAAGGGTATCGGGTATCGCTGTTGGCCCTGGTGTGGGAAATCTTAAGGGCTCCCAAGAGTAGCAATTTAGGAGCCATCTTTGTGAACCCTGAGCTGCTGAGTGATGATGGGAAATGAATGCAAGCTGGTGAGACCTCAGAGTCTTGGTATCATTTCCATGAGGAGTTATGTAAAGTATATCAGTACTTTGCACTTTTGCTTTACACGGAATAACTACTACTACTTCTTAGAGTAATAATAATAATAATTAAAAACTGCATAAACAGTCTAATTTGTTCTAATAATGGGGTTGCTACAAAGGGGCATTTTGGTTCTCAGACCCACAAACTGCTTCAGGACATTTTGGTGACTCAGTGAAGTTAAGAGTAAGAATGTTATGGGACGCACTGAAGTGCCGGACATTTGCATGCCACGTTCCTTGGTGCTCTGCTATGTGGGGGTGGGGACTTTTATGCTTCATCTCCCCAACTTAAGCCCTCCCCAGTGATGTGAAAATTTTCCTAATGGGAGGGGCTGCGGAGAGGGGCTATCAGATGGGTAAAGATTAAACCTCCCATGGAGGCAAAGCTGTGCTTTCTACTCTAATCCCATGAAAAGATAATCAATGACGTTTCGTTTCTCAGCTTCACATTTGTAAAACGTTTTATTGGATTAAATGTATCATATATAGATATTATGATATGTGTAATTGTACAAGTCAGATATATCTGAGTTTAAGGCTTTTCCATTAAAATGTCAGTGATGTTTGGAGATGAGGAGTCGCTACACAAACATTTGCTACATTCTGACCTAACCCTAACCTTGGTGGCACACCCAAGCTGCACAAGGCAATTCGGAGGTGACTGAGGAGGCTCCCAGAAGTGATATGGTAAGAGAAGTTTATTCATCTATTCAATGCTACAATTCCATTTATGGTATAAGACTCATTGCATCACTGTACAGTATTTATGACATCATAATCACACTTAGTCAATAGCCAGTCCTTCCATCATGACATCATCCCAAGAGTGAAAGTTTGAGAGAAGATTACTCCGTTGTTGAATGTATTAAATGCAATCTGCATACTTTGTTTTAATATATCATTCTTAAGTGATGTTTATATGTGTACCCTTTGGGGTTTTATTTAGAAAAAAACCCCTACTGATTAACCCCCCCCAGTGCTGATTGGAATATCTTTGTGCTGTTCATGAGGAACACTCAAGCAAACAACATGCCTCATAGTCTCATGCAAATGAGCTGGTCTGAGATGGCCTGGTGTGCAATCAGATGTTTACTCTGTGCCCAGTCCTAGTGCCCCCAGCCCCCCTCCGCCCCCCCCACCCCCCCCCCGCCCCCACCCCTCCTCCCTCCCCACGCTCCCCTTGCCTCCAGCGCCCACCCCCCCCCCCACCCTCC
>JAODKM010000101.1:692152-706067 GCA_026780845.1 Petrocephalus sullivani | reverse complement strand
CCCGGGGGGCCCGGGAGGCCTGGGGAGGCCCTGGAGGCCCGGGAGGCCCGGGGGGGCCGGGAGGCCCGGGGAGGCCCGGGAAGGCCTGTGGAGGCCTGGGGAGGCCCGGGGGGCCCGGGAGGCCTGGGGAGGCCCTGGAGGCCCGGGGAGGCCCGGAGGCCCGGGAGGCCTGTTTTGCTCAAGCAGTTATGAGAAAGAGACCAAAAACAAAATGGCTACCAGAATGGTCCATAGAAAAGAAAGATATACGTAAAAAAAAATCGACTTTCTTCAAGGTCCCGGGTTCAAGATTGATTCATTGCCACCTACAGTTTAAGTACAAGCAGTACAAAACATTCATACTATAATACAAGACCATTCACAACTTAAGATACATCCACAACAGTTCATTTGTATTTGAGCAAACTTTAATATATTACATAATAAATACCATAAGAAGTACATTTCCCATAATTCAGTACTTTTAGGAAAGACAAACACAAGAATTTCTAGGTAAATCCTCCCAAATCTTCCTTCAGCTCACACTGCCAATCTGCTTCCCCAAGATTCAGTCTGATAGTTACCCTAGATGCCCAAAGTCTCTTTCTGAAATAAAATTACTTTTATTATTACTCTTTTCTCAGAATCACACTTCATATTATTCTATAACCAACACTGTCAGCACTTACCAGTTTTTTGAATGGGAGGCTGAGGTAAAATATAGCTTACAGGTCAGGGATATGTCTGTACTAGAACAGAGTTTCCCAACCCAGTCCTCTGGGACCCCAGACAGTCCACGTTTTTGCTCCCTCTCAGCACTTTGCCAGAGAGTTCACATTTTTGCTCCCTCCCAGCTCCTTGCCAGACAGTTCACATTTTTGCTCCCTCCCAGCTCCCTGCCAGACAGTTCGTATTTTTGCTCCCTCTCAGCTCCTTGCCAGACAGTTCACATTTTTGCTCCCTGCCAACTCCCTGTCGGGAAGGGCACATTTTTGCTCCCTACCAACTCCCTGCCGGGAAGGGCACATTTTTGCTCCCTACCAGCTCCCTGCCGGGAAGGGCACATTTTTGCTCCCTCCCAGCTCCCTGCCAGACAGTTCACATTTTTGCTCCCTCCCAGCTCCCTACTAGACAGTTTGTATTTTTGCTCCCTCCTGGCCCCTCGCCAGACAATTCATATTTTTGCTCCCTCCCAGCTCTCTGCCAGACAATTCATATTTTTGCTCCCAAAAAAATCTGTCTGGAGGTCCCTGAGGGCCGTGTTGGCAAACACTGTTTTGGAGCAGTGATCACCAACTGGCAGACTCCAGTCCACATCTGGACCAAAACACAGTTGAATGTAGACCCCATGGTTCATCCCCCAGTCATATTATTTTTCTTTATCTTCCTGACACAGTGCATCTTGGCTTTGTGTTGTTGACGGAATTTGACCCTCAGGAAAAAAATAGTTGGGAGCAAAGTATTACAGGGTAACTATTACAGTACACATGATATTTTCTTTGTTTCTGGCTGTAATAAACTAATTACGGCTGTCCTATGACAGTAATGATGGTATACCTCGTACCTGGATATAGTGCAGGTCCTGCATAGTCTGGGAGATTCCAAGCTGGGTCACACCTGTGACACATGTTCCCATGACATCGGGTGCTTGCATCTGCACTAATATGATCCATATCCTATGATTACACCTTGCTGTCACAATATGTGAATCTTATTGTGATACATACAGCAGTATCCTCATTAAGGCTTATTTTTACAATTATGTTTCCTTCCTGCGTGATTTGAGTGCCAGGTTATGTAAAAACCAGCAACTGCAGCCCAGAGTTTTGCATGATGACCTGATTTTATCCTGGACTACACTCCAAGTCAGGAGCGTATGGAGGAGGCACATTTCAGTAAGTTCTGCTCCAATTGTTATGCTACAAATGTTCATTTTCACCCGCTGAGAACCTACAAAGTCTGCACAAACACCAGTACAATTTCTCTTGTATCAACATCCAATAACATATTGCCTACTCATTCATAATTTTATTCAAACCAAAATAACCATATAATCCAAACATTTGCAATGACACAGTTACAGAAAACATAACCCTTCAAAACCTGCTCGAGAATTTTAAGTTATTTTTTAATATGGAGGGGGACAATTTTTTTTCTTAAAAGCCGTGACTAATAGCCTTTGCAGCCTCAGGAACAGGAGCAGAAATGCTTATTTACAAGAATTCCTCTCTGGGAGTATGTGTGAGCGGCTCAGCCACAAAGGAACCTAAATAGGATATTTTCTATTCCTATCGTTTCTTTCCCTTTTAAGTGCTGAGGCAGAAAAGTAAGTTTACAACTCCTATCACAATGGCCCTCTTCACTTTAAGGTTGCGGGGACCTGGTGACCTACGAAAGTTAATTAGGAGACTAACAAAGAACAACTTGGAGCAAAATACCTCGCCTCTCCTCCAGCCAAAGATGTCATCCATTAATTAGGAAAATCTTTAAGGTGGCCTTATTGAGTTTACAGAAAGCCTGTGGCTGGTGGGGGACAGTTTTGATCAGGCTCCCTAAACAATGCCCCCTAGCAGAAGGAGGGGATTGGCCGAAAAAAAAAAAAAGAAACGTATGGGTTTCAGAGCCGTACAGTTTAATGGAGCGGCCGCCAATTGTGACGGCTTCGATTCTCAGGGTATAGGGGGCATGCTTTCCGAATGATGTCATGCATGGGGGCAACCCGGGGGCTCAGGGAGGAGTAGCGGCACACGGGGATAAAGCTACAGGGCCCATTCACGGTTAACATCACTCCATCTGGGCCCAAATCCTCCTGCTCCTTTCTTCCTCCTGGGGGTCTAAAGGTGGTCTACCCACAAATCAGCCCCTTTCTAAAACTGTAAACCCGCCTTTATGTATGGCAAGAAAACGTGCCCCCCCCCCCTCCGGAAATTATCATTACTGTTACTATTATTATTATTATTAGAATTATTGCTTCTCTGTTATACAAAAGCATTTTGCAAATAGTGCAGAATTTGGAAACAACAGGTTCTGCCTGAAAGCATAATTATAGACCTTAGAGTACTGTGTCTGAAAGCATGTTACTAATTAGGAAATTCTGAGAATATATCAATAATATACTACTGACTATTGCACTCTGACTACTGCACTCCGCATTTTATTTGCAAATCACACTAGGAGCTGAGAAATTGAAACACAGCAGTTTAATTGATTACACTATGAAGGCATTAGGAAGAGGCTTCATAAATTAATCTCTTATTAATGGATGGGATTTTCCCGCCTCGTGCCGTCAGGGGAGCAGACATTTTTGCGTGACCTCATAAGGAAATATCAAAACGCATCATGTGAGAATTATAAACTGTGCAGGCTTTCAGATACCAAGTCACATGATTTGAAACACGCCACAGAATAGCGCATTAAGCCCCTGCAGTACACAACCCCGGCCACTTCATTTGCCACGTTCCTGTTGAAGTCGCCCTCCAAGAATTTTGACACCGCGACAACACAGACCCTTTGATTACAATAATCTGGATTCAAAAGAGATCGCTGATGCTTAATGCCTGACGCTCTTAAAACCAACAAAAGTTGCTGTTGCTGCTGGTTAAAGTGGGAAACACAAAATCTGGTTCAGTAATGAAATGCATGTCTTCTCAGTTTACGCTAAATAATTCACAGAGTGCAGTGAAAACTTTACAGAACAGTGCATAAGTAAAACCACCCAGTTACTATAGGTTTAAAATCTGTTTTCTCTTTTAGTTATGTGTATATAACACATATGCACAAAGCACATTGTGACTTTGCTAGTATTCATTATGCATTTTTGTGCCCATTATACTTATTTTCTTAAAAAAAAAAAGTGCAATAAATATAACACATTTATGTTAATAATTGGTGTTGATGTGAAGTCCATTCAAAATTAGTTGGCCTGCTGAAATGTATTTGTGGCCATAACTTGAAATACATTTATTTTTAACAACTAATAATTACGTGCAGTATTATTAAAATAAGAGTTAATTATAACGTTGATTAAACGACACTATGTTTTGTTCTATGTTTGCACTTTACATTTCTTACAAAACTCTCGAAGAATTTCCAATCTTAGAACAAAGTGTAATTTAGCAATATAATGATGCAAAAAATGCATTTATTTTAATGTCTGAGTATACAAAGGACTTGTCAGTTGGAAGTGTTTTGAACTGAGACGCAAGAGTTCATTTACATTTATGATTCGAAATATTTGAGTTTTGTTCAACATTTTCCTGAATAATTTTGCATATTTTGCATGCAACAGTGTACAAATTAACCGGTGATGACAAACACGTCATTTTAAATCAAAATTCAAGATATTGCAGAGGCTGACTTGACAGCACACCTGATTCTTCTAATACGGGCTGGTGGCAGTACGCTGCGCCCCTCCGTCCCCGACCCGCGGCCCGTTAGAAGCCGCCCGTCCCCGCATTCAGCCGGGTACCCCTTCTTTCACACACTCCCCGAATTACAGTCCATGAACCATTCAGACTACTGACCGCCGTGAACCTCCCCTTCAGCAGTCTAATCTAAGGGGTGGATCTATGTGTTTTGTTGCTTGTCGAAAACAATCACTCCTCGGGCCATTACATTTACAGCACGTCCTACTTTAATTGGTGTAACACACTAAGAAATGAATGGAGGAGCGGCCCACAAAGGCGGGCGAGTGAATGAACCCGGACTCGCACAAAACTGCTCTTCAAAAAGTTCAGAGCTGGCCACTAACAAGGAGGTATAGGGGTCTTTCTAAAAGGGGATACCACGGTAAAGACAGTCCCAAACAAAGCTTTATGCTTAAACTCTATGTTTGGCCTTAAGTGTTGTCCTATGGTACTGGTGCTAAGAAAATAACGCGGGATGGCATGAGAACAGTTAGGAAGCGACTGGAAGGAATACCTGTGGGTGAACTTAACTTTGGAAGTGCAATTCTGCGTGGCAGTCAGGGGCAGCGGGCTGCATACCGTGTAAAAGCGCCTTTTAGTGTTACCGTGTCACCGCCTATAAGGGCGTGTGACGGGCCATTCCCCGGACCGGCCGGGAGCGGGGCAATCTGTGTGACGCTAACGAGGCCCCCTCCTATATGCCATTTACCATCAAAATATTACCACGAGTAATAACTTCATTCCCCGGCGAGACGAACACGGGGCTGCCCCCCCAGCCCCCTCCCCCGGCTCTCCCTCTCTGTTTGGGAAGTTGTCAGCCAGAGTTTATGTCCAGTTCAGTAGAGCTGAAAGAAGTCAGCTTCGCGTCTTGTTATGAAACAAGACGTCCCTGGCTCCGATCCGCGCCGCAAAATGAGAAGTGCCGATGGCGGGCCGGGCCGTCCCCCGGAGGCAAGCGGCAGTGAGGAAGTCAGAGCCCTCTTTGTGCGGCTCCCTAATCATCCCCGCCGCGGCCCGCCGGTCTGCGGGACTAACAGCTTTCCATCAGCCAACATTTAACTTCTCTGGGGGCACTGAGATGTTATTGAGCGATTCCCCCAGCCATCGGTGCGGCGCCGCCGCCGCGGGTTACTCAGGCTGCCGCGGAACTAATTGACTGAAATCAGTCAGTCCTGCGCAGAGCAATTAGTTACGATGCTTTTATTGTCATTATAATGTGCCTGGGCGCACCTGTGCATGCACATTAATATTAATCTTATCTACAGATAGGGCGATCGCTCGTCTTGCTGTTAAATAAAATTCAAGGAGATGAATATGAAAAGCAGGCGTGATTTGTAAATAAATAACTCCAAATGTCTAAAGTAAAAAATCCGAAAACGTAATTAAAAGGGTTCACGTCCATTAGTCCGAAGGCAGTAATTTCTTGGCTAACGGGGGGAAACTTCAGGCGAATCCACTTTGAGTGAATGCGCGCTTCTTCTCTTCAGGGGCTTTATTATCCAGCTGGCTTGATGAGTTTCTCTGGCACAAATCAGTCCTTAGACTGAGAATAGCAATCCCTTGATCCTCATCAATTGTCATCCAGAATTTGGGCCACTTTGACCGTCAGTAGTGGGGAAGTCAGGACTAATCCCCTGATGGAATCACGGGCAAAGAAAAGCAACAATAACCAAGTCAAGCGTAAAAAATGAAAGCGAAATCTCTATTATCAGCCTCCACATTTCCCAGCTACGTAGTGAAAATCAGCTAGTTTGTCATTCGAGTCAGACGCCCGGAGAAGAATATGGGGTCGCGGTGGGTTGTTAGACTCACACGACGTAGAGAGCAATATTTCGGTGAAAAGGCCCCGCATTTGCAAAATCCCCCCTCACATCCCGACATAACCATTAAATACAGACTGACTTTATTTTGTATAGAACGCAGAAAACAAGAAAAGAAGCACAGTTCTCGTATAAAAGAATGAGGTTTTGGGGGATTAGGGCCGGCCCGGAGGATGGGGAATAACTTCTGCATAGCTTTACAAGTATTTCTCTCTCGCCTCTAAGAGCCAAGTATAGGCTAAACCAGAAAGGTTTTAAGTTAACCATTTGAAGAGCATTCTTCTCCCTGCTTTTTAATATTCCGACTCGGTTCGACGCTGAGATTTTTCACGCCTCGGCTATTATAATGAAATTCACCGAAAGATTTTTAGAACTACAATGGACCCTCACATTATGAAGCCCGCTGTTTGAATCCTATGTCCTCCGTTACGCTAATGTAAGAAATAAGTTATAAATATAACTACGTTATCCCAAATAATCAGTCGCTGGTTTTAAGGGCAGGCATTTGCGTAATGGTCGCACCAGTAAACAACTTAAAACTTTTAACTCTGACGTTAAAAGAAAAACTGCAAATTATTGCTGCAGTTCGTTGACTTTTGTTACACGGCGCACTGTGCTTATACTTTATTTATATATCTGTTATCGTCACAGATTATATTGTTTGTGGGGATATTAATATAATGAGATTTTTTTTCCTCCCTCATTCTCCCCGTTCATTAGAAGTAAAATCCAATATTATTTTCCGTTAACTTTTTTTTTTCTTAGTTTCAGAGAAACTCCGAAGAGTTCCAACACCGGGGAGACATTAGGCAGATACATTAGGCAGGCGTTTTCTTACGGTTCAAAGATCTGTACTCAGCATCGCTTCCCGGGGCTAATCAATTAGAGTACTGATGTCCAAGTCTCGGGGCATTGGATAACCCTGTTTTCCTGGTTGTCATTTTATTAATATAATCACTCCTTTGGAACATTTCGAATTACCATGCCCTCCCCAGATTTATTTTATAGTGACGCTTTTGCTTCATCACCTTGCTAAAGAGTCCTTGAAAGGATGGAGACACTCCGCTATCCTAATTAGTGATTTTTGTCCTCTTGTCGAAGGACTCAGCGTTTTATGCAAATGACACCCTTCACGACCATCACCATTACCAGAATTAGCTAGCAGTTTTATTCAATGATATGCCGAGCTTCTCTTAACCTAGTCTCGCTTGATTGCTCCAATGAATAATAATAAAAAGATTTTTGTACATTTATTCTGGATTTTTAGCTTTTAGGACAAAAAGTTTTCACGGTATGATTACTTATTTTTTAGATCTCCGGACTATACAGAACTGTACAAACAAGAGAATGATATTATTATTATTATTATTATTATTATTATTGTTAGTAGTGGTAGTCCTGGTAGTAGTGCCGTAACAGTATAATTGTGGAGGTATGTAATATAACGAGATATACAGTATAACTAATATAAAGTATCATCATACTACAATAATAGAAACAATAATATACTACTTGCATGATTTTTTTAAACATAAATTGACTTGATATCAATATTAACTGATTGGCAATTCTTGTGCAATAATGATAACGCTGTTTCAGGTCATTTTGACGGAGATGTCTGCCTCTGTATTATACCACACATGTTTACCGGGGATCTGTGAAATCTGAATTCAGTGTCTTGGCCAAGGGCATCTCTGAAAAGGTTTCTTTTTATGTCCACACTGATTCTTATAGGAGAACACCAGGGGCCAGGTTCAACAATAGCCAATGCTCTTACACAGATGCAACTTATGCATGCATTAGAATAGTCCTAATGTAACGCATGCATGTCCCTTTAATTTTCATTAGGCTTGATGGCAGTGGAATTGCGGTGGACCGCAAGTTATCAAGAGCCACTAATTTCACATTAAAGACCATTGACTGTGACGGGTTGATTCAAGGGTTTTCGACAATTAACACAATCAGAATTTGAGCCCAGATCATTTACCTTGACTCTGTAATTATTTTACTCACTCGCACATTTAAAAATTGCATGGTGTCAACTAGCTGTAAATATGAGAGGCAAATGCAATTGAATGGTCCAGATGACTCCATCCACCGCACTTAACAGCTCATTCTTCGCCAAGTCAGACCGATAATTATTAACTTCTTTATATGAAGCGTAGCGTCTGACCATGTGCCGTGATTCTCTTTTTCAGATGCTTCCGCCAGAGAAATGTCACAAGTCGTGTCTTTAAAAGCACAATGTCTTGACAAAGAGGTAGCTGTCAGGACGCTGTCTTAGATTTGCCTCCCAAATTTTACCCTCACTTGGTCACTTGTCAAATCGAAGTCCATTGTTTGGATTTAACTCTAAAATCTAATAAAAGGACTAAGAGTAAATTAACCCGTCAACAGAAAATACTTGCGAACAATATGTTACTTAAAGCAAATATTTTTTGACAATTATAAATGGTAATAAAATTGTGCAAAAACACAGAATGAGAGAATAAAATGCTAAGCTGATTCCTTTGTTACTATAAATACTTGTTTTTTGTTTATTTCTTGCAGTTTTGTGTGCATTAAAGTGCACATTTCAACAACGTATGAGAAGTCATTACATCCACATTCTTGAAACCTTCCAATTATGTGCATGACTAAATAATACCTGTTTTGAAAGTCTTTTGTGCCACTTTGTACAAAAGGGTTCTCAAGTAACACACCTCTTGAATGTGTATGTTAAACAAGAACTCTATTAATAAGGACAGAACACCAAATTATACCTTCGCACAAAGCACACGGGGTAATAGTGAGTGCGTGTGCGTGGTTGTGTGAGCATGCATCCGAAGTTAAGACGGACTGATTCTGCAACAACAAACCTCACACGCGCTATAAAGCAACGTGGGATTTCCACTGATGGCTGATTGGCTTGACTTTATTTGATGATTTCACGAAGGAATATTACCATCGTATTATCATACGATGCAAGCCTCGACGGCACAGAACTGCTGCTTAACCAGGAACACTACAATGGCTTTGGACAAGTCATCTTGAATGTTACAGCTGAGTGCTGAAAAGGCCCATTGAGAAAACCAAAGCCTGGGTCCGTGTTGACCTTAGACGTTTATATATCAGGAGACATAAAGGTTATAGCACTGAGGCTAAGACGCAGCAGAGCTCCCCAGTGCCTATAAAGAAAAACAAGGGCTGCATAAAAGCTTTGCATTAGTGTTCAAATGGACTGTTCGGTCTCTTAAAGTGAGGAGATCTGGATTTAAAGTGATTTATGTCATACAACTTCATTGACTTTCAGAATTTTGTTTAATTTCGAGGAAAATTAAGTCTTTATATTGAATTCAGCGCGAAGGAAAATTAAAACAGGATAATTCGAAAAACAAAACAATCCACAAATATTTACTAAAGAACTAACACTTTCAGTACTTTTCTTTGTCCAAAAGTTGCCAACTTCCACAAAATACACGTTAATTAAATGAAACAGACAAAAAACGGAAATAATTTAAAAACACATTCATATATTCGGATCACATAATTACCATAATATTACTATGTTTACCGGTTCCCTTTAAATACTAAACATTCCTTGAATTTAACTCAGAGCATAAATATGTCTCACTTTTCAGTACGAGTTGTAGCAATAATTGCAGCTGACGTTAAATTGTGAAATTACTAAACGCGTAACATATTAATAAGTGTCGACAATATTTATATTCAGCAACAGCAAATCGGGTATTTTCAGCGTGGTTAGTAAAATTAATTGTGAACCAAAGTCTAGAGGGTCGGGAAAATTAGAGGCGCTCGACAACAGGTTATACGTAAGCACGTAACAGGCCGGGCGAGGGGGCCCTCCGTCTCGCCCCCCGCCCCCGCTCTCGTTTTCTCTCGCGAGATCCGCGGCTTGTCACATGACGACGCGGGCAAAACAGGAAGTGCAGCATGAGCCGCGGCTCGCCGTGCCCCCGCCGCCCGCCCGACATGCTGCTCCCGACCGCCGCCGCCTGCCTCGTCGCCCTGCTTCTCTGCAGCCCCGCTCCGGCGTCGGCTTTTGAGGTGAGCGCGGCCGCCTGGCAGTTTGCCGGGACTCCCCGCCGTCCCGTCCACGCTGATCATGTCGCCCCCGCAGGACCCGAGCTCCCGTCCCTCTTCCGATTTGCTGCTGGCCTCCTTCGCCGGGGACCCGGAGCTCAGCGAATACTGCCGCGAACTGCTCCGCCTCTTCGGGCAGCGATACGTGTTCTACGCCGACTGCCTCGTTTCCTCTGCCCGTCCGGTCAAGGTCTGCCAGAACTGCTTCATGCTGTATGACAGCCTGACTGACGTCTACAGCAACATATCGCAGGTGAGCGCGCCCCACATGCGCGGCGGGACGGCTGTCGGTACCTGTCGGTGCCTGTCAGTACCTGTCGGTACCTGTCAGTCTGCGCACATAACCTAACAGGCAGATCTCTTATTGTCCCGTTACGTGACTCCCTCCGCCCTGAAACAATATCGCTGCCTCTTTGCACGTCACGTGCTCTCATGTGTTGCTGCAGTTGTGCAAGTAGGGGAAGTCTAATAATGGTATTAATATGAGAAATTCCAAATTCAAAGGCTGTAATGTGCTTTATAATCCAGTATAGCCATACCTTGACTATAAGTGTCATTATGAAATATCAGATTCTGTTATGTGATAGTAACTGGGCTTGAAGATCTTAAAGGGATATTGATTTTCCTTTTTACCTGGCTGGTTTGTCCTAGTCTGGCCCTGGCAATGAGAGCTGCCAAGTGGCTCTCCTCCGCTCCGACAGGCTGATGCTGGTCTACGAGTTGTACGAGAAAATCTCAGATATTGGGAAGATCTCTCACTGCTCCAGTGGGTATTATAGCAATGTACTTATTATTGAATTGTGCTTCCTTAATGTTGTCATTCTGATGAGTACAGCTCGCTGCTTTGCACCTTTGCAAATTTATGTAACTTTGTACAAATTATATGCTTTGTACAAATTGGTAGCTTTGCTGGAGTGTTACTGCTCATGGAGTTTGAACCAGCACCCTCTTAATCACAAGTACAGCTGACGAAACGGCTTTGGCTTTCACTACCCCCACCTGTACCCCTTTGGGTGAAGGGCGAGATTGCACCTTTCAGCCCGCGTTGGCTCACGGCAGAGAGTCTGAAGGCCTTGCCTGAGGACAGTAATAATGGTCTAACACCGGTCTGTGCTTCCCCATTTCTGCAGATTGCCTATCCAATGACAGCCTGTCCAATGACACTCTGTACTACATGGCCAAGCTGAATGAGTCGCTGAGCTGCTTTGAGAGTCAGGTTTGTAAGGCCTTACAGGAAGAACGGGAACAGGTCACATGGTGGATGTAATGACCCTGAGTAAGCAGCTGGAAAACCTTAATACGCACTAACGGGAGAGAAAGAATACTTATGAAGGATACTAATACATAGCTCAGATTTATTTAACAGTGTTTTTTTCCTGGAACTTAGTTGTGCAGTTGAAAATGTATCTTGTTTTTTTTTTAACAATTTCAGAAAAGCAACCGCTCTGAGCTTTGTAAAGAGTGCAAAACATCTTACAAAGTCCTGAATGATCTTTATGGCCAGATGGAGAAGAACAAGACCCTGTGCATCGACATCGAAGACGCGGTAAGTGCTGAGCCACAGGCATCTCCCTCATCCATTCTCACAGCACGATAAAGACAATCCTGGACTTTTAAAATAATAAATATGAAGTGGCAACATAGCAGGAACATTACCAAGAGTTGATGGGAGCTATTGGCTGAAAGGGAAATATTTCCTGCAAGCTAGTTGAAAGCAAGAAAATGGTGCCCCCTAGAGGTCAGCAGCATGCCATCACCCTATAGCAGTGCTGACCAGCTCTTTCGTTAAATTGGACCTGAGTTAAACAAGGTTTGGAGGAATTCTCCAATGAATTCTCTGCGATTGGGGTCACGAGGGGGAGGGGCCTAGAACCTATGCCAGGTGACAGTGGGCATAAAGCTGTAACAAACACTGGATGGAGTTCCAGTCCCTTGCAGGGGATGTGCACTCATGCCCACAATCAGTATAAATAATATAGCTTATTGTAAGATGTATTATGTATATTATGTAGTACTGTACAAGAGTCTTACCCAGTCAAAGGAAATGTTTAAATGGTTTTCATGTTGGTGTAAGACAGGATAAAACATGGTATTATGTCTGCCAAAGTGTGACTTCAAAACTTTTCCTAAAGTCCCCCAGTCCAGTACACTTATTTTTTCACGCAACCAGTACCCCTCCTCATTTCGCTAATCAAAACCTTATAGAGTTATTTAAGTAATTAAGTTGATTAATCAATTGCGATGTCAAAATAATCGCAGCTAAAACGAAAGTTATCCCCGTCGCTTTGCCGCATCATTATGCATAATAACTAATTAATACGAATTATTTTTAGTTAACATTGTGTGAACGATACTAGAAAAAAATGCATTGCAATACTTAGTTAAAAATAAACTATATAGCTAAATGGAACTTTTCATCTACCAACAGTCAGCCAAATAAGTTGGTGGTGCTGCCCACAGACAGTGCAGTGCTGACAGCCACCTGCTATTGCTCAGTACTGTCCCTATGGGATGCCAAACATTTGCATACAGCGTAAGACAAACGTCTCTTCCTGACCAGTTATTGTTTCCCTCTTTGCTCATTTTTTGCTCATTTGCTCGTCCGGCAGAGATGTTGGAAACGACGTGCTTGTCTTGGAGGTCGCATGCGGTGCTCACGCAGAAGCGGCCGTGGTAAACTGTAGTCTGTTTTTTTTATTATTTTTAAACCTACACTAGATAATGCTGAAAAGGAACCATCATTAAAATTGCTTGTGCATGAAATGCGGCGTGCATCGTGCAAGCCCGGCGTGGCCTGACTGAGTGTGCACGGTGCCACGTGCCGGCTGCTTCCTGCCTGGCTCCAATTGCTATTATATACTACGCTCCATATAAATCATTACTTGATGAATAGTCACATTTAATAGGTAGATTTCTCAATTATCAATATAATTGATGGTGACAGCCCTGGTTGAAATTTAAATCTTCAGTTGCCCATAGTGATTAATAGTTTATTTTTGTTTTTTTTTTTATCTGTTCAAATATACATTTACCACCTGGAGAAATAGCCTAAAACTATTTCTTTGACTGCTGAAGACTTTTGCACAGGGCTGTATACATGGAATACAGATGAGCTGTCATCACTGGCCCCTTAGCTGCTGTTAATAGGAGCTTACTCCCCCCCCCCCCCCCAATGTTAACTCCCAAATACCAGTCCACCCGATTGCAGCCGTCACTGTCATGCTGCTTTGTGGGAACCGTGGTTTTTTCATTAGTGCCCATAGCGATTTCATATTTTTTTCCCTCCCAGATGAACATGACCCGCATACTGTGGAGCAAGAGCTTCAACTGCTCCTTCCCACGGGAGGAGACCGTGCCCGTCATCGCCGTGTCCAGCTTCATGCTCTTCCTGCCCATCATCTTCTACTTAAGCAGCTTCCTTCACTCGGAGCAAAAGAAGCGTAAACTCATACACGGTGAGTAACTGCCGCGTTGTGAGTAACCGCTACACTGTGAGTAACTGCTGCGCATAACCGCCGCGTTGTGAGTAACCGCTACACTGTGAGTAACCGCCGCGTTGTGAGTAACCGCTACACTGTGAGTAACTGCTGCGCATAACCGCCGCGTTGTGAGTAACCGCTACACTGT
>JAODKM010000101.1:680016-691989 GCA_026780845.1 Petrocephalus sullivani | reverse complement strand
AACCGCCGCGTTGTGAGTAACCGCTACACTGTGAGTAACCGCCGCGTTGTGAGTAACCGCTACACTGTGAGTAACCGTCACGTTGTGAGTAACCGCTACACTGTGAGTAACCGTCACGTTGTGAGTAACCGCTACACTGTGAGTAACCGTCACGTTGTGAGTAACCGCTACACTGTGAGTAACTGCCGCACATAACCGCCGCGACGCCCATTGTTACTCTGTTTTAATTTCCAGTCAGTGAGTTTCATCTAAAATGCTGCGGCTTCCCAGCTCATTTGTGGGAATCCGCATCTGCATCTTTTGAGTTTGGTTTCCTTTTTGATCCAGTATTTTGATTTGTACATTACATTTAATTACATCTGTTAAATATGTGTTTTTACAATACGTATGTATATAAATGTAAAGCAACTAGTGTGCCATATTTATTACATATTACATTATTAATTTTTATTAATTTAATAAATGTATTTATTTATTAAATTATTTATGTTGAAAATTGCGAAAATGTACACTACCGTTCAAAAGTTCGGGGTCACTTCCAAAAAAAGGTATTTTTTTTCCATAAAAATAACATGAAGTGAGTGAGAAGTACAGCATAGGCATTGTAAATGCAGTAGCAGTGGGTTCGATCGAAGACTCAAAATGGCCAGAAACGAAGAACTTCCTTCTGAACCTCAGTCTGAAGGCAGGTCCAGGGGAAATTTCTAAGTGACTTTTTGATCTCACTGGCTCCTTGTCAAATTACTGCACGAGTCGGGAGCAACTCCAGCAAAGATCAAGTCAACAAGTGTTGAGTAGGACTCACATGGAGATGGGGTGCTTTGCAGGGAGGGTGCATGTTGGTAACTGAGAAGGGGGCAGTCCCCAGATCCGTCAGCAGATGTCCATCCTCTCCTCTCCAGCGAGAGTCTCGCTGAAGCCATGAATGACAGATAATTGTTGAGTGATTGAGCTCTTTGTAAGTCCTCAAATTGTTCTTGCTCCACAGCCAAGCGTGCGAAATCAAGCAACAGCCTGATGAACATCCAAGACAAGTACAGCTGAAAGAGAACACCGGGCCTGACAAAGCAAGCGGAACGTGCACCACGGCTGCGGCACGGGGTCACGTGATCACATGATGGGGGACGAGTCACGGTGCAGACGGGCTAGGGAAGGGAGCGGAGACCTGCTTTGATTAATCAGTTTGTTCAGCAGAAGTTAAACAAAATGCTGTAATGCTCGCTTCTTTGGCTGCTTCTTAAATTCTTACCAATCTCAGATAAAAAATTTTGGTTACTATTGGCCGAGTTACTGTTGACTTACTGTTTATTTTGTATTCCTGTTTAAATGGCAGAAGTGAATCAGATTATTCTCCGTTTCAGACGGTAATGCACTCTGAGACGGCACTTGAACCTACAGCCGACTGGCTTCCAGTTGAACTATCTGAACAGAAAAACCTTATTCTTAGTCCAGACGACCCCGTTGTCCAAAGTGTTACTTTCTGCCAAGACCTATAGCAGGTGTGAGCAGGTCCGCTTCGCACTTGCTTGCTTTTGGTTCGGTGAATAGTTTAGCGTTAAATGTTGGGGTGATGGGGGTCCTGCCTCATTTTAATGGAAGTCCTTTTTCTTGCACTGATGCAGCAGGACTGGCTGTTGGTACTTTATCCTTTTCAGTTTGCATTTTAGAATTTTGCAGCTGCAGGAGAAAACGCCGCAGCCAGGTATCCTTAGAATATACCATTGTTTTATAATTACATTTGTGCCTAACACTGTATTATTATTATTATTATTCTTATTTTTTTTTTTTTATTTCACGTTTTAGAAATTCTTCATTCTGAAATGTGTTCCTCTATGTGAATTGTAAGAACTAAGTATGGAGATTGAGCATAGTATATTTAAGTATAATATAGAGTAATATGATTTGCTGTGACCTCTGCTGTGTTATTTATAACGCGCTTGCGGTGCACACGATTGCTGTTTCAGTGTATATAGTTATTGATGGCGATAATGAGATTGACCATGAGATGGATAAGACCTACATGACATAAATGCCATAGTGTAACATTTGCAGTTGTCACATGTTTGTGAGGATGGCTGATAGGAGGTCATTTATAGTGAGACCTGATTAATACATTTAAATGGCATCCTGTTTATTCATTTTATCCTTACTGGCATAATATGACAATGATTTTGTGGGTGACATGCAGTATGAAGCCTGTCACTTTAGCCCCAAACCTCCACCTGAGGGTCACTCTACCGTGTTACGTTGATGCTCTGCCTTTTTGAATACTAAGATAATCATTTCAGCAGTTTTTTGTCAGGCATGTATCAGCCTTCAACTTTTTGTTTTGTCATGCAGATATTCCACTTATTGTTATTTTGCGAACATTTGTACTGATGGTGATCATTGCTATGAAATTTTAATGGAGTAAAAATAAAATCTTTCTTTTTTCCTTTTGGGCATATACTGTGTGTGTATATGTATAAACAAATATATACACAAATATACAATTTTTACATATGACGGCTATCCCTAAGAGTCCATATATTCAGGTTGCTTTGTTGATTGGTGTTTTGGTGACTGTATTAAACAGGAAGTCTCTGGTTCAGTGGCATGTGTGCTAAAGTCACTTGGCTGAGTAACCGTGCCAGTTGCTTGCCTTTTTAGTCTTATGGAGGGCGGCCCTCCTGCCCATTGAGCTGCCTCCTAATAGCATTAATGCTGATTTGCTGAATCATATGACATGTGCATGGCAGCCAATCATAATGGTGTGACCTCGTGTGTAGGGCAGGGGCTTCTGCTTTGGGATTGGTAAATCCACGGGCCACTCTGAAAACTGGGGCATTTTGGCACGTGTTGAGTCTTCGGTTGCTGCCTCATGTTTCCTGTGCCTCACCATCAACAAAGCCAGTGAGAAGAGGTTTGTGGGTATTAACAGTAATGATTCTGCACTTGGGGGCCCAGGCTAGCACAAGGGTGTGTTGAAGCACAGTGAGGACCTCAAGATAAAAAGGTGATAGTGGGTTAGGCAGATGCCCGATAGGAAATAATTACCATCTTATTTTGTAGCTGGGGCTGGTGTCAGGAAATCTTTTTTTTCCACAATGGCAGTTGTTTCTCATTGAAGGCTCTTGGTTTATATTACAATGTGATATCTTTGAACGTCAGTTTAGGGAGAACTTAATGGTCAGTGAACATACTGACCTGATTCCTACATGACAGACCAGAATGAATAAGAATTCCCATCTCCAAACTGCTTTGGAGCACCTCTGATCCGTCATCTGGCCATCACTTATACGTCATTGCCCCTTGATACGACATGCCCAGCCACCAATAATCTAAACATAACTTCATAATTATTGATTTTATTAGTACAGAAGTACAGTCATGCATATGGGATAAATATCCATCCAACCTTCTTCCAGTACAGGGTGTCAGGGGATTTTATTTCCTTATAAAAAGGGTTAGCTACAGATTTCCTGTGATGCATTGAGCTAAAGCTGATTGGCTCACTCGATCATTTTTAACTCCCCACTTTGATTTCTTGGGTTCCTCGTTAACACTATGTTTTCACAAACCCTTTCAAGCATCGTGTCCTGTAAATTCCAGTAAGTGAGAAATGTTAGAGTAACAGAAATGCCTCTGTGTTTCCATACAGCACTTGCTAACCCCTGTGCTTGCACTGGCCTGCATCACAAATAACCGAGGCTGATGCAATCGAATATCAGCATACTGCTAAATCGTACTTAATCCCTGCACTGGGCAAAGCTCCCGGGTACCTAATCTGGACCGAAGGAGCTTTGTTGGGAATTGACTGTGAAATAATTCTGTCATAAGTGGGGGAAAGAAAAGATTTGGTAAAGTGACTCAATGTGTCCCGAATTTTCCTCGGGCCAGATTGTACCGTGATTATAACTGGGCCTCGAGTCACACCCCCTAGGTGCAGAAATTCCTGTTCATTTGTTTTCCATTTATTTCTGCATGGCTGTTTACTTAACTACCGGGGGATGTTTGCTGTAGGTTACCTGGATGGAAACCTCTTAAAGAAAGCGAAATTCTGTACTGCTGTCATGCCAGCTTGATCCTGCTAATAGGTTCTTGGTCCACAGGGTTCTGAATACCAGACACTGACATACCTAAGGGACCTGCAGGGCTGCACTGCATTCTCCGTCAGGATGATTATTAGATTATTATACTAGTATTGCATTTCCTTGGTCTTCATGCTAATAATTGCCCCTTCCCCTCCTTCTCAAAGTTACACCTTCCACAGCAGTTAATTCCTTTAAATCCAGCCTTTATACGTTATGAAGTGGCCAATGTTTCCTCCTTTCATGCTGGCATTAGGAAACTGTGAGTTAAAACTTAAGTTGTTATGCAAACCCCCTCCCTGTTAAGCTGTAAATTAGTTAACTGCTAAGAGAGCTAAGCTACCTCAGGATCATGCTGTAATGAATGTTGCTTTGTTATTGTGAAAAACATACGCCTGGGATATATAATCAGCAGAAACCCCCGGAGGGAGAGACCATGTGCAGTTGAATAAAGGGGCTTATTATACCTGCGAGGGGTCAAAGTCTGTAGATCTCTAGCTTATGGTATTATGATAGATTATAGAATCACTCTCTTGTGGCAGTCACTCAGTTAGTAATCAGGCCCTCGCAGTGAGAAGCCACTTGAAGGCCATTAAGAGCGCGGCTGCCGCTGGAGGCCCTGAGCCTGAGGTCTTATGACAGGTCAGCTGTTGGTGACATCACTGCAGCAGGATCATATGTCACAACCTCCGGGGGCCTGACTTCCCAGGGCATGGCCCGAGCCCAATCAGGGCTCCGCGGGGGGTGCCCAGCCTATTTTTTTTGTGCAGGAACATCTGACCCCACTCAGGGAGAAGCTCCCCCCTGCTCGGACCGGAGGAGCCATCAGCTGGGCGAGACGTTTTTGGGGGCCTTCACGATGACAGGCGGTCAAAGGAGAGCGGGCGGCCTTTGGTACGGTGCTGGATCTGTGCCAGGCCTGTGCCGGACAGCGAGGGTCATGGCCGCCCGTCGCTTTGTTCTATGCTGAACAGCTTCCTCCGATATGTTGGAAGCCTTTTAATCGCGAGGCTGTGATGAGCAGAGACCTTCGCATATTAACAGCCTGTATTAGCAGGTCTGTTCAATGGCTTAGTAAAATAAATCAATACTAAATAAAGACTTTTTTTTGTTAGTCAGCATAAATTCAGGCAGATCATGTGATTAGCTTTTTAAAGTTTTCCTTTTGGCCTTTTACCATTTTAACAATCTCTTAAGAATGGACACATTACTGCCTAAAATATGTCTTTAAAAGGGCAGGATGACAGTTTTGATTAACACTAAGGTATAAACAAACACAATTTAAAACAACATGAATTTTTAATATCTCTTCACCTCACAGTAGGTCGTATACATAGAATTTTTTGTTTATAATAACAACAGTTAATAATAAGACAGTTGCAAATACGTCTTGACTAATAAGTACTCTCCTAGGGTCAAGAGTTGACACTAGCATTGCTCTTGAAGTATTTCCTACAGTTTCAGTTAAAAAAATTGAATTATGCTCATGGTTCCTTAATAAGGAAATATTTCTGTCTTTCTCTCTACATCGATTTGATCCATTTATATTTCACGTGTGCGGCACTATACTTTTTATGTTATCTTTAATTTGGTTTATATTGTTTACATTTTAAAGGATAGCGATCAAATTATTATTATTATTATTATTACATTAAAATGTAATAATATTGATATTGCATCTGTATTATTTATTTCTATATGTAGGAGTGAGTGACTGAGTCTGTATCCTTCCTGGGGTATGTCGGATAGGATCCAGGCTCAATATAATACTTCTGTAATACACTTGTGTTCTCCAAGCGCCATCTACAGGCAGAACCACGTAATACCTCATTATTTTTTTCTTTTTACCCTAGTCCAAGATTTAGTAATGCGATAGCATCTCTTATCCCGAAAGCGGTCAAAGAGCAAATTTAATTAAATCAAAACATTGTAGGAAACTGCGTGTCCTTGAGAAGGAAATTGAACTGTGTGTATGTAAGCCTGCATAGCCTTACATAATTCACTCTAAAGCCCTATTCGGACGGGATTAGTTTTACCTGGGGACAAAATGTAATTGAAGCAATTACTGACGAGATCCGTACGTATAATCCAGTCCGAATAGAGCTAAAGAATCTATATAAAGATGGGGTGTGTTAAACGGATTACAGCCTTGACTTATTACACCGAGTGTTTCTGAATATTATTTATCCTCCTAGCTATAGGATATGTCTGCAAGAACTAATTGCAGTTTTGGAGCCTCTAAGCTGTACCTTCCTGGCTTTCCCGCGAAAGTTACGTATGCGGTGGCTGGATCCTGAGGATTTTCCAGGTGACTAAAGTGCGCCTTGCACTTCACAATAACTCGCATCCTCTCTGTGCAGTGAATGCCATCGTGATACCAAATTTCCCCGTCTATCTTGTCTCACATGCTCCAAACTACAGTCACCCCAAGGTGACACCCAACACTTAGAACTATTTCTGAGGCTTAAGTGTAATTGTAGGCTCTCAGGTATGGGTACCGTTGTCAGGGAAAGCTTTGTACTTTTGCACTCAATAATTAACAGTCCGGTAAAACAGGATGACGTCAACTGCATACCTCGTAATTCACATTGCAGTGTATTTTTCATCCCATGCCCAAAGGGCACACAGCTTTACATGACAGATTGTAATTTAATTAGACTGGATTAGAGGAAGCACTTCTTTACACAACGAGTTGTTGGAGTATGGAATAGTCTTTCTGGTAACGTAGTGTAGGCTAAAACCTTGGGTTCCTTTAAATCAGAGCTAGATACAATTTTAACAACTCTGACCTATTAGCTAAGTTCTCCCCAAACGAGCTCAATGGGCCGAATGGCCTCCTCTCGTTTGTACATTTCTTATGTTCTTCTTAATAATAATTGCATTTTCATTTAAATTTTCAAATTTTCTTTTAACCATTCACATTCCGATCCATAAATATCCACATCCAGTACCAGCACCCGTATTAGAAAACACAACGGATGGGACGCTAGTGTACCACAATGCACAGCCCTGCACAAACTATACTTACTATAGGCAAAATATTCAGCAAATTCCCACCTGGATCCCGTCCTATAATTGTAATCACTAATTTCCAGACGTAAATCCCACTTCAATTTCCCCTAGGCAGCCAGATCCATAATAATAGCATGCTTTATACCAACCAAAAGCCACAACATATTAATATAATACAATTGCAGAATAATCTACAGCTTAACTTGAGGTTATTAACAAACCTATATACATATGTGTACGCAACGCCTTTATTTAGGAAAACTCCCGGAAATCGACACGAAAGCCTGAATACATGCGGAGTCCTTTTAATTGATCCAGGAAGCACAACCCCACTGCGTGACAGGATCGCGCTGAGCCTTCTGGGAAGTGAAGTTCCACATTACCAACAACGACTACGCAAACACTCGGCGGTGGACTTCGCAGCACACTAAATCGCACCTCTGAGAAACGTTGTGAGTAGAAGCTCGGACGCCCGAAACTGCGCAGCATTAAACTCCAGACATACTCATTGCGCCGCGTTTCGTCTCCCCCCTATAATCGCGATTGTCGCTCTGCCGCGCACCGGCGCGCTGCCAATAAAGTTCGTTCAAACCGACGCCGCGGCGCGAGCGCAGCGCGCATGCGTAGAACACGTACTCCGGCTGGCTGAGGGAGTGTGTGTGTACGCCAGACCTCCGAGGCTGCCAGGGGGGAGCGAGTAGCTAAGCGGCGCGGACGACGGGGCACCTCAGCGCCGCCTCGAAATGGGGCAGCAGTTCCAGTATGATGACAGCGGCAACACCTTCTTCTACTTCCTGACGTCCTTCGTCGGACTTATCGTCATCCCCGCTACCTATTACCTGTGGCCCCGGGACCAGAATGCGGGTAAGGCCCGAGCTGAGGGAGCCGTGTGTCCGCGTGGAGGCTAAGCAGCGCACCGAGGGGGCCCCCGGGGCCCTGCGGCGCCAAGCTTCGCTGTCGCGGGCTGCTGTTACGGGAGTATCGCGGGACGGCTTAGGGGGACATTCGGCGGAAGGTGTGGAAGAGTGACGGGGGCAGCGCGGTGCTTTTCGGGGCTGCCCGGCGTGGGATTAGCCGCTAACCCCGTCAGCCTCCCTCCGTGCTCCGCGTCGATGTCCGGAGCAGCGCTGCATTGCCTTGGGGATGGGGGAGTGTGGTTCGGCTCGATCTCCTGGGGACGCTTGTGTTATGGTGCGGCACCGACGTGTCCTGAAGATCCGGCCGACGGGGCGAGTAAATAATGCTGCCTCCTCGTTTCCTATGGAGAAGTGAGGGGCATTGGACTTTGGTATAGTTTGGTATAGAGAAAGAAATCGTTTCGTCATCACTGGCAATTAAGCAGATCTGAAAACTACGAAAGTGTTATTAACATGTATTGTTCTGTGAAGTGGTTGTTTTGGTGTAAGTGGCTAGGTTCAAGATTCTTGAAGAATCCAAGAAGTGTCAGTTGTGAAGAGAAGACCACACTGGAGCTTGCATTAATTCGTATGCGATAAAGATGGGTGTGTGAGTATTCAGGTTGGTGTTGCACTTGGCAGCCCGGGGACTGGTGGTGTCTTTGTAGGTCTCCATCAATTAGGTTATCAGTCCAAGTCTTTAATCACGTTTTGGGATTCTGGGAGACTGTTTGGAAAGAGCCTTTTGCTAAACCTGTCGCAGTGACTCTTTTTAAGTTGAAGTATATATTGCATTGTTGTAACCTTTATTATATTGAACTTGAAATTTTATTCCTACTGGGATGATTCTTATTTTTTGTTCCCGCTCCAGGTTGGAGTCAGCTTACAAGTCGTAAGTTCCCAAATATCATGCTGGGTAACGTACCCTTGGCCTGAAACCATGGGACAGCATTGATTTAATTTTAGAGTTTAACATGGGTAGAAATCATATATGGACATTGATTGATAGTTGTACTAGATGGCTGGATTTATCAGAAATTGATATGCTTGTGCTTATTTCCCACATGAAATTTCAGATTGTTTCTTGGAGTCACTTGTTTGTCAGGCTTGTTTGTTCTGGGGAGGCGAATTATCAAAAACTAAAAAGGGACAAAAATCAAATTTTACACTTGGGAAATCTTGACCACCTCAGCACATTTTGTTCAGATCCCTGGAAATAATATTGGGTCTAGTCATCAGCACAAAATGTGTTTTCTCTGTTTTGTCTAGTTCCAGAAATGAATTGTATATGACTCCAGGATATAAACATGGTTTTTCTATTTCTGTGACATTCTTGCTTTGTGACCTAGTTGATGTGCCACACCATCTTTGCAAGCCGCCAGTAGAAGTTAAAAAGAAGCCCCGGTTAGTCAAAGTGAAGGACATAGACCTGGGAACTTAATGAATGTGACTGTGTTTGGACCACCTGGTGGGATTTGATAGCACAGTAAAGACTGATGCTTTGTATCTTCAGGATGGAATAATTAGTCAGTAAGTCACACCCAAAAATGCTATCCAGCTACTGATAGTATTTATTTTGCACCCGAAGAAGCAATAATATATTCTCTCCAGATTCCTTTTAAATAATGAAGCAGACACCGCCGAAAGCTGCAGCCATTGTGATCTTCCTTGGGTTTACTAAACACCCCTGGAGTGTAGGTAATTTTTGTGTGTGATGGCAGAACTGGAATTTTTATAAACCTTGTAGGTTCTGTGAAGCCCCGGTGACTCCCTGTGGTTGTGAAGTTTCCGGCTCCAAGCATGAAATGTCTTGCGATGTATTTAACTGAGGAATGTATCTTTTTTTTTTTAAAGAACCAGAAAGACCTATTCACTTTGGGGACAGTCATTCCTTGAAGATTTTCATCTTGTAACGGAGCTATCAAGTATGCCTGTGCTGTCTTTGCCCTGACTCCCTTTTGCATGCATCATACGGTCCATTCTGTGCATCCAGGAATGATAGTAGTGTTCAAAAGAGTGTGAGCAGCATTCATTGGACAAGGTAAGCCAGTCACAGACAGGAAAAATGTGGCCTTTTTGCTTCAATTGACTTCTGTACTAAAGCAAGATTGAGATCTTCGCTGGGATCCATGTCTCTCACTTAAAACGCTGCCACCGCCTTGTGTCATATCTATAACCAAGAGGGCGCAGAGTGTTTTTAATGCAGCAGACCCACATACAGAGGGAAAATAAACATATTGTGGTGAAGCACCCAAGTCATTTTAATAAAGGAGATGACAGCTCTTTTAAAATGGATATTACCCTTTTAATTAACAGCCACTGTTAATTTAATACTAGCAGCGACACAGACTGGGAGGCTCTTTATGGAAGCATCCATGGTGTGACACAAAGCATGCCTGTAACTTCATAATTAGTACTGCTGACCAACCCTGCGGTGTCACGTTTGTCAGCCAATTGTGGACAGCAGGTGGGATCAGAACAAAAGTCCGCCTCTGGGGCCCTACACAGTCACTTCACCAAAACAGTAATCGCCGGTGTTGCCACAACTCGGACAATGCTGTAACGCTAAAATAACGTTGATTCCATAGAGTTAGTTTGAAGTATATGGCCGCCTTTGCTGTGTTTAGAGTCAGACTGATTTGGCTGAGCCAGTACAGGATAATGTCTGGTTATTGTTCATGAGTAACAATAGAGTAGTTCAGGGTAGCAGTATGATTGAAGTATTTGTGGTGATGTGTTGAAATGTCTGCTGGTTCCCTCATAGTGTCGGTGACCACATAACTGAGAAGTGCTCCCTTGAATGCCAGACTAATGAACTCCAGAAGCAGCCCCTAGATCTCTGTAGAAAGACCCGTCTCTCAATTAGAGCTGTGTATTGGCAAGAATCTGACGATACGATACATATCACGATACCGGAGGTACGAGTCAGTATATTGTGATATATCGCAATACTGTAAGTGGTGTCATATATTGGGTTTTTTTATTTAACTGTAGAAAAACTATAATGGTATAATGAAGACCATGTGCGTACAGATTTTACCAAAAACGTTTACTTCAGGTAAGCAAGTTCAGTGAACGCAATTTTTAAACAGAAACTTACAGTACAAAAACTGTACAGAAACTTTAGTACAAAAAGTAAATATTACAGAATACCCTGCAATAATAAGACTAAGTACCAAAATAATGGCAGTGTAACGTCTTACCTAATGATAATTATAATCAAATTTTGCATGGCACACAATATTATGCAGCCTTATGACTGTTTTTCCAGCAATCAGCTGCACAAACTGAAGGTTCAGCTTGCGTTCATGCAAGTCGCTTTATGAGAGAAGTTTTATTCTACATGAGCCCAGTACAAGGAGCAGAAGTTTTCTATATAGATAACGATAAATACTGTGCCTGTCGGAGGCTAACAGAAGTAAAATAATTTTCAAAGTAAAATTAACTTACACATCTTGAATATGTTCAATGTTTGTACAGTCAGTGTAAACACAAGCCGGACATGTGCTCTTGTTTGTAGGAGTTACATTGGGCATTTTCTCACATTTATTTATCCAGTAACGACTGCCGGATTATCGTATTATTGTCATGCTAATAGTGCTTTTTTGCAAATGGGTGGTGATCAGTGCTGCTTCCAGACTCAGACACTCCAGTCACTCTTATACTTTTTATTCTCCTTGCAAAGCTCCTAAAGTTAGGAGTGGGGCGTAATTGGTGCGTCATACTGAGCAGAGCCATCTAGCAGCCCGGAGGTTAAACACAACACAAAGTGAACCACTGTCAACTGCAAATACACATGAACTATTTTTTATTTTTTTTTTTTAAATCGATCTTGTGTTTACATACATAAGAACTATACAAACGAGAGGAGGCCATTTGGCCCATCAAGCTCGTTTGGGGAGAACTTAACTAATAGCTCAGTTGTTAAAATCTTATCTAGCTCTGATTTAAAGGAACCTAAGGATTTAGCTTGCACTACGTTATCAGGAAGACTA
>JAODKM010000101.1:659368-672505 GCA_026780845.1 Petrocephalus sullivani | reverse complement strand
TTCTTTTTTGTAGTCAGTGACCAAATATCAACAAGGACCCGACAAGGGGTCCCCCCCCCCCCCCCCCCCCCCCCCCCCGTCTTGCCTGGTGTTATCAAAGCAGGGTGATGCCAGCAAGGCCAAGACCAAGGTTTGGCAGAACAAGAATAAAGGGCCCAAGAAGGCGGCCAAGTCCAAGAAGAAGAAACTGACAAAGAAGAAGCCTGTTTGCCCGCCGGCCAAGGCCGAGAAGCCGAAACAGGCCAATGGGAATGTCGCTGGAAATGTAAGCGCAGCTCGTAGCTAGCTGCTTCTTGTGACGTCTGGCCCTCTATGAATTTAATTGCTTATTTGACCTTGTCTATTAGTAATGTGATTACGAGCTCCCTGCTGTCAGCAAGCAGTCAGTAATGCTGCCTTGGAGCCCCAGGTGTTGAGTCTCTTGTCCCCGCCCCTCAGGAGGCCACGCCCACGCTCAAAGAGGATGAGGACAACGCCTCTGATAGGGGCAGTGAGTCGGACGAGGCCGAGGCCAACAAGGACTCTGCCAGCGAGCGGGACGAGGAGAGTGATAAGCAGAGTGACACGGAGGTGGACGAGATTGCGGCCGACGACGAGGAGGTGATGGGGGGGGCGTGGCGGGGCCCTGGCGAGGGGCTGGCTTGCCGGACAGTCCTCTCGCAGAGCTCACCTGACACGGACGGCCATTTCTCTGCAGGAATGGAAAGCTTTGCAGCAGAGTATCCAGCGCCGAGACCGGGCTCTCCTGGAAACCAAGTCCAAGATCACGCATCCTGTGTACAGCCTGTACTTCCCCGAGGTGGGGAGGCTCGCAGCCTGGGTGTTGGGGGGAGATACGCGGGGCGTGCTAGTACTGTGACGGCAACCTGGGCGTTTTGGCTGTGCCCCCCGCGCAGGAGAAGCAGGAGTGGTGGTGGCTGTACATTGCGGACAGGAAGGACCAGACGCTGGTGTCCATGCCCTATCACGTCTGCACGCTCAAAGGCAGCGAGGAGGTAAGTCTGCTTCCTCTCGTCGGCCAGAAGGTGGAGGACGGAGACCCTCTCTACTGCTGCACTTATCAGGCCTTGTCCACAGAAGCTGCTAGTGTGTCGTACGGACACTTGTCTATACAGGACGCCTTTGTACCCGGTGATTGTGACACTTTCTGCCGTCTCCCTGTCTGAATTTAGTGTGTCCCTAGTAGACGGGGAGAGAAGGCGAGTCGGCTCGTTCCTCCTCGCTGGCACCCTTCCATAATTAGTTGCTAGGCAACTCTTAAAGGGCCGGCTTGCCTTCGACGCAGATTTGTTTTGATCGCCGCTTCATTGTCGACCTGAAATTGGCGGCCCGTCCTAGAGACGCGCGGTTCTGACGCTGTGCCTTCTCTCAGCTTTCATACACACCTCCAGCACTCCAGCAGATAAACAGTTTTGATTGTACGCCGCCGTCACCCTTAAAAGGGGAGAATGCAGCGTCAGAGGAGTGGCGTCTCCAGGGTAGATTGTGGCTGCAGCTAATTGGCAATAAGCCATCAGTAACAGTAATCTGTTATTTTGAATGTGGATGCGCGCTGACATGCCGCTCTAATTGAATTTGTGACGGACGTCGTCGCACAGATAGCAGTGCGATTGCCGGCCTCTGTTTGCGTTGAGAAACTGGCATTTTCTCTCTCGGTTACGGCTGGCTGTCTGTCTGCTGAGGGTCTCGGGGAACGGGACCCAGAGGGCTTTTAAAGCCGTTCAACAGTCCCGAGCTATAGTGGCTAATTAGCGAAATCTTGCTTTATGAGGATAAGTGGGGAAAGTTGCTGGTTTATGATGTTTAGAAAGTGACCATTTTTCTTCCCCTTGATTATTGATTGGGGTTCAGTATTTATGTGGCTCTGTTGTCTTTCCATGTAGTGTCATTGTGTGTTTGACAGCGTAGTATGATATTAGTATGCTAAACATGCAATAATGACACAAAATGGTACGACTGTTTAATACTCGACTCCGAGCTTAATCCTGCATGTTGACTGTTGCATTTCTTTAATGCAGGTGGAACTGAAGTTCCCGGCTCCATCAAAAACTGGAAACTATCAGTATTCAGTAATTCTGCGATCAGATTCCTACCTGGGTTTGGATCAGATAAAGCCACTAAAGGCAAGTAATTGTATCTGTGTAAACGGAGCGGTCTGTGAAATGAGATGCTTGTAAATGTACGCACGATTTATTGGTATGGTGACATGGTCTCCTGTCGTCATGGTGATGCAGCTGGAGGTTCTAGAGGCAAAACAGGTACTGGACAACCACCCGCAGTGGGACATCCCAGAGACGGAGGAGGAAGAAGAGGACCAAGAGGACAGCGACGGCATCGAGGAGAGTGAGGATGACGACGAGGACAACGACTAGCCTCCAGCAGCACGGATTCACACGTCAGCACCACCACCACCACCTCCTGGCAGTCACTGAGGAGAAACCGCCTGCTTTTCAGAGGTCTATACTGACCTCTCACCCACCTCTTCTCTCTGTTTTTTTTTTTTTTTTACTAAATAAAAACAAGTATAACATTTTAAAATCCAGGCCGCAGTTGGTCTGAAAGTCTTGGTTGTTAGTCTTGTCAGGAGCTTTAGGGTGTGACACTGCACAGCCACCCCCCCCCGCCCCCCCCCGAGACGTGGCGGGGAGATTGCATGTCGTGTGGGTCTGCTGGGTGAGCAATAAACACCCCCCCCCTCCATCAACACAAAAAAACCTGAAAACTAAAACCCAAGACTCACATGACACTATGTTATAGCTTTTGCTGTGGGGTAGGTCCGTTAATCTTGGGGGGTGGAATAGCTAATCACCAAAAAGACCCGAGTAAAATGAGCCCCGTCTGAACTTTAGGCTGCACTGGATGTTGACTCTCTGTTTCATTTTTGCTGTCAGCTCTTTGGTTGCATTTCCAGTCCTTGGGTTGGGTGGATTATAATTAAAAGCTGACTCTCTCAGCCTTCCAGTCTTGGTCCAGCAAGGCTGTGGTCGGTGAAGATTTGCAGACAACTGGTTGCTCTTATTTCTGATGTATCATGTCCCCTAGCCATAGTGAAGCATTGAGATTAAAGTACCATCATTCCTACTGGTGGATTTCACTTTTGGTTTCGGGCCTAGCCGGCATGGTCCACGCCAGGCCCGGTGGTGTACTGATTCAAAGAGGTGATTGAGTTTGCGGTTTCATAAGTAGTGTTTGTATAATTTCCTCAAATAAATCGGGAATTTTTATGTTTAAAAGTTGCTTTTTGGATTAATTACCCTGGAGTGGTATTATCAGCTGCCTGGCTGTTGCGGCCCGGTGCTTTTGAGCGATGTGTTTGTGTACTGATACATTCCTCCTGCTCCCTGTCAACAGAAGCCCCTTATAAAATTACAAGCTTACAAAATGACACAGGTAATCGTTCCATATCTGAGTTTTTTTTCCCCTTTTCCCTCCTTAAAACCTGAATTATTTGGCCTCTTAAATTTTTGGTAATGGTTGCCCATGCCATAGACGCAGGCGATACCCCTCCCCTCCCAAATGTTGAGGGGAATGCTCGTCTAAATCTCACTTCTGTAAGATGGTCGGAGGTACGGAATAGGGCCCCGGAGAATGGGGTAGACTGCTACGCCCGCGGGATGCTGAGGAGCTTTTGTGGGAGAGTGAAGTCTACCCCCGTATGTAGCCTTATATGCAAGGCTTGCCCAATAATGCAACCCCCCCCCAAACTTTGGCTTCTTGGAACATTTTCCAGATCCAAACAGCTTAATGGGAGTTTAAGTAGTCCAGGAAGGGTCACATTTTCTCCGATGTTGAGTAAAAAAAAAAGAATAATGGGCATGCCTGTCGGCAGTGTCCGGCTGCCCCAGCGGACCGATGGGAATTTGGTACTTAGTCTTGGGATGTTGTTGGCAAAACACGTGTACCTAGCTGTGTGCTGTTTATAATATTTTTAAGACTGTACATTGTTTCCCCTGTAGATCTAGCTGACCAATGTATGTATTTTCTATTTAGAAAATACTTCACTTTTGTAGTAAATATAAGGATAGTTCTTTCTTCTTATTTAGACTAATTATGCTTTTGGATGCAAAGGGGTCCCCGAAATGCTGCATGTTCTGTTCAGCAAGAGCCAAACTGTACATCAAATTTGAAACTGGACCCGCATCTAGAATATTGTACTCAAGTATTATTGATCTACGGAAGTGTAGCCTTAGTTGAGACGCTGTTTAAACCGCAGTACATTCAATATATCATCTATATAAATACAATCTTTAAATCCTCACTGGCCAAATGGGGGGGAAAAAAAACAAATACCCAATATTAGTATTTGCACCATTTGTTTACAAGAAACTGTCATTGTAAATTGAAAATATATTATTTGTATTTAAATCATTTCAAATAAAATAATACCTTTTAAATTTGCTTTTTTTAAAAAAATTATTTCCCCGAAGTCTGTTTAACCGATTGGAAACAACATGAAAGCTTACCGGAGAGTACAAAAATAATGAGTGTCCGCGACGTTTTTATGCTTGTGGCTAATTTCGGAAGGTCTCGAAGGTTCTCCTTGTCTGGGGCTCTCCCGCATGTGCCGATTACCCCGCGCTGCCCATCACCCCAGCCGGCGCCACGCCTGTAGGCTTTCGGCCGGGAGTCCTCCTCCCACCTCGCTCACTTCGCGAAAATTATTTCTGGATCGGTCTTTTCGCCTTGTCATTGTCGCAAATACCCCCCGCCGCCGTATATTGGATACGTGGGTGGTTGGAAGACCACAAATTTGTGATCTATTTATATTAAATTCTAATTGTGTGCCTCACACATACGCAAGCGCATATGTTAAGGAAAAACACTTACAATTGTAACCCAATTCATTCATTATTAACTTAATGTCGGTAAGTTACTGTCCGTCATAATACCCTTCCAATAAGTTTGTCTTTCATGAAGCTGCTGGAAATTGCGGACGAACAAACTTAATAGACCGTAAAAATCTTCAAGGGTCCACTTCATATATTTACCGTGAGCACAACTGCCCATTATAACCACCAATCCTGCATTTTTGCACGGCATTCTCTCGTTTCTTTGAGCCGGTGTCGAAAATATTTTCTAAATAAAGATAACGGTGTAAATCGAAATAAATCCCCTTAAGAGGTGGCCAGTGCCGGAAAGGACTAAACCAGTGGCTGTAGTGGCTTTATACAATATGCTTGGAAGAGACTGAAATGTCTGAATTGGCTTGTTAACTTACATAAGCAGTTATCTTTGTGAAGGGCGTTGTACTGGAGGTATGATAATCTAATTCTTATAAATGATTATATATTTGGTATGCTTAAATTACAGGGTTTAAATTTCCAGTCTTATCGTTATGTGTATTGCTGATGTAAGTCTCAGATTAATATAGTGCATTGAATGAAACCTGTTGTGTGCACGTTGTATAATCAAAAACAGATTTTTAAATTGTGTGGGATATTTAAGTGTTTAGATGTCTACGTGCACATTTATAGAATCACGATCGCACTGATTAATCTTCCCAACACAACGTTAAACGTGAACTTACGTTAAGTGGTAACGCCACATTCATCTTTTCGCCCATTTGAATCTCAGATTTGTTAAAAGAAAAACTGTCGGATTGAAATTTTGATTCCCATTTTAGTTAAGGTTGCCATTGCTGAAAGGATTCTGGGGGGAAGAGGAGCCGCATCATAAAAAATAAGTATTTTATGAGAATTTACAATGCAATACATTTCATATTTCTCCAAATGTCTACCTAAATGGGCTCAGCAGTAATAACTATCACATTCAATGGCGCCGGGCATGCACATTGCGTAAGCCCTATATTGTTTGTAGGGAAATAGGCTGCACTATTGACCACCGCCGGTCAGACGCGGCCGTGCGCGCCCCCGCCCTCCGGCCCCCGCGCCCGCGGCCGCGCGCGCCCCCGCCCTCCGGCCTCGCGCCCGCCGCTAATTTCTTCCCAGCCTCGCAGGTGCGCCGCAAATAGTTTTACAGACACTTGGAAAAAAAAAAGTCCGTGAGCCGCGAGTTCATTGCTAAGATATATTTGCATCCCACGAACATGAAAACGCGCGTGTTTTTATCGCCCTGAAAGCCCCGCCGGCTAATTAGCTCCCCCGAGTGCCAGGCAACTTGGAGACGCATCCTGTCGCATCCGAACTCCGCCGCCTTTCAGCCGGGCCGCCGCTGGCAGCTGCAGTCCGGGGATACGGGCAAAAAGCGAGCCCGCAGTCCAGCTGCGGCTCCGTGAGACGGAGACAGCGCGGTCTGCAGGATAAGCGGCGGAATCATAATAATAATTATTATAATAATAATTATAAACCAACAAGGAAACGTCTTCTCGCTGTCAGCCTACCGCAGCACAGGTAATACCTCTTGTCTTCCTGATATTATTGGCGTTAGGCTGCACAACTTGAGAGCAGAACGCGGCAATGCAGAACAGTCATATTTCAGATCTAAGGTTCTAACCATATTAAGCCGTATTAATTCAGTGCAGACTGTTATTTTTAAATGCATGCGCGTTCTGTTCAGGTGGCGTTGCTGGATCATTTCTAGTGTTCAGCCAAGCCGAACCTTCGCTTAGTTTATCTTCGCATGTCCAGTATAGTCATGCTTTGGGTAAATCCTTCTAACACTATGCTAATGTTCCTAAGAGAACATGTGTATTGAGTCTTGATTAAAGGCAGTGCGCTGTTATCGGGTCTCTCTCTCCTTATCCGATTCTCCAGTTACGGATACATGGGCTGCTTGACGGTATCAGCTTACCGGCTTTGATAATAATTTGCTGCCATAATACGCGCTCCGATCAGACGTTTTATCAGACGCCGGATCGATTTCACGGTGGTGTAACAGTTGGCTCTCAGGCAGTGCACGATTTCTCCCCCCCCTGCGGGATCCTGGCACCACACCTTATTTGCACCCCACGGATTTCCCCCCCCCCCCCGGCTACCTGACACATGCGCCGGCAAACGCGGGGCTTATTTATTTATGCATTTATTTATTCGCTTACTTATTCATTGACGAGATACTACTTTTTAAAAATCACATTATTCTTAAAGTAGCCCAAATACCATTTTTAAAATCAAGTTCACGAATTGCTATATAGAAATTTGTATATCAGCTGTAACATTTCCAGAGACATACTAATCTAAGCCTCAATATATTATTTTCGAGCCCACAAAATTATTTTTTTGAAAATTAAGCGATAAGCCAAAGGATGTTTTTTTCTTCTGTTAGCTTGGATTGATATTTGTAATGCTTGTTTCGTTGATTAAATATAGATGAGGGATGCTTCGCAAACATTTTCACTGATGGATATAGGCTATTATTCACATGACAACAAGACTATGTATCTAATGCTCCTAGCGTTTTATTGCGCCTTTGGGAAAAGAGTGGGGTTAGCTGTCAATATTTTAAAGTGTTTTCGTTTATTTTTAATCCATTAAGCAGAAGCGTGTAGGCCTAACCTATTAGGAAATGATTGGATGGTACTTAAATGTAGGCTAATTTCGGTGAAGTTAATAGAAAGGGGAAAAAACAGCGGGAAGATGGTTTTATTATTTTAAGGGGCCAGTTGCTGATGTGAAGGATGATTTTACCTATACGGTTCAGGTCAAATAAGACGCGTGTAGATATTTAATCAACCAATAATTTTGATCGCGGTGATCGGTTTTCTGGAATAAACTCATTTTCTTTGGATCGTGAGACGCGTAGCTTTGTGTTAAATGTTCCTGTTAAGTTTGTAGTTGGTATGATCTGTTTACATGGAAAAACCCAGTGGTAACATGCGGCCCGGTGGGCAGCAGTATTGCCTGATTCCCGCAGGGCTGCGGGTCCGAATCCGCCCCGTGGGTGGGTGCGAGCTCGCGTGCGTTTCCACCCCTGTTGTCGCGCGCTGCCCGGGACAGGCTCCGCACCCTGCGCAGAGGGTGATGGATGCAGGCTTATTACGGGACAGAAGTCTGTTTTTCGCCCGTGGTCTGTAACTTGACTTTTTATTATTATTTATTAAATTAATATGAATCTATTTATCTTGCTATTATTTTCCATCTTATTTTTTAAGTACTTTCTTAAGTTGTGGATTAGAGTTTCATTTTTTGTATATATATATTTTTTCCAGATTCGTTTCTTTGGGCATCCATTGAAGCGGCTCGTTTTGGGCGTATTTATATCGCTGAAAAACGGCCTCTTATTCTCGCGCATGTGTTTGGAGGGACACTAACATGCTTATATTATATACGATGGCATTTTCCCGAAGGGCCCCGGCGCTCTCGGCTGCAATGCCGGCAAACTGCCCTAACGGCGACGCAGCGGCAATAAGCGCCATTCATACTCATAAGGTTTGTTTCCATCCCATCGTCACGGACGCGTCAGCTGCGGAAGCGCCGGCGCTTTGCGCAATTCCGCTGTTTTTATCGCAAAGGAGATGCTCAGGAAGAGTGTCGGACGCATTATCAGAAATAACTTTACGCCGTTACTAAAACCAATTTCCCGTTACTTTTCTTTGCACGATATGTAACTAAATGAACACGTGGTGTTTTTAATGTCTTTTTTTCGAGCAGGTTATTTTTTTATTTAACCGGACCCTGACCAAGAATGTCATGGTTGCAGTTTTTACACACTTTGACCCAGGTCATAAGTAATCGTCAGCAATTGCCTGCATGTGACACTGGCCTGTTTCTCCGGTTACACAGTTATGGTCTATGCTTTGGCTGTTTTCAGTAGCGTGTATTTCTGAGTACATCTCGGCTAAGTGTTTAGTGCATATAGAAGATCCTTATTGTGGTTATAACTGCCACAGCTGTTCCCTGCATCAGTTTTTTATTATTTAAATTTGAACTCCTTGTCAATAATGGCATTTGAAAGAGCCCATTTTTAGTCTATTTATTTATTTTTGTCTCTGCAAGTACTTCTGTAAATTGGGCTGAGGTTTTGCAGGATATTACCTGGATGCATACTAACCATTCCATACTCTCTTATATTTAATGGTGCTGGAGAGCAGTAACTGTGGAAAATGCATGGGTGACAGGAAGCTGATATATTACCAATGAAGGAGACACACGATTTAAAAAAATATTCTTTTGCTACACAGTGTGGATTTTTGTGAAAATAAAATTTTGACTTCAACGATCTCAGTGCCGAATGACGTGTGTAATGTACACTTGTTCTTTAAGGTGTCCCGGGCGTTTCCGGTCAGTGTTTTTTTTTTTTTGTTCTTTTTCGCAAACCCTGCTGATTTAATTTTCCCTGTATCCTATTCCACTGAATAATGAAAAGAATGTTTTTGAGGGCACTGTGACCCTGTACAGGATGAGCAGTTACGGCACATTGCGGGCGGGACGGATGTTTTTTTTCCTTGAAGGGTTAATCTGGGGTGTGACGTGACGGACCTCGGGCCGGAGCTGTGCTGTGGGCCCTCTGTGCATCCTCTGAGGGAGGAGCCCGGCACCAGCACTCCTCAGATTCTGCAGAACCACTTGTCTCCGCCCTCAGCCGCGGTGACTTATGAGGCTTACAGTTTTGCTGTTTTTGTTTATTCAGCTGGATATATTTACCGAAGCTGTTAAAGACTTTTTGATATGGCAGCTGCTCGCTTCCTGGTATTAAAACTGCCGATCTGGGACTAGAGTTGTAAGTCCATCGTCTTAACTGGCCGCCGAACTGCTGGCCTCTTGTGAAATCCCTGCTCTCCATCTTCCATGCCTCCCCCCAGAGGGGTGACCTGCACGTGGCTTATCCTCTTCGGGTGGGGGGGGGGCTCGCCATGGGAGTTACTGCCAGACCTCTTCTGAGCTGAGAACTTTAGCCGGGGATCTCTGTCACCCGCCATGTGATTAGAAGGTGAACTTTGGGTTCGGAGCAGGCCGTCTTCTCAGCCCGCAGCCAGGGCTCAAATCTCTATTTTCAGCAGGATTGCAATGAACTGTTTCTGGCAGTTTTGGGCCAGGTGGATCCAGGGGCAGCAGGGAAAGGTCTCGGTCCAAGTTTTTCCACACCTGCACCGTGCTTTGGGTAAAAGTGTCTGCTAAATAAGTTTAGTGTTTAATTAAGAACAATCAAAGTGGTGGCCTGTTCAGGTCTTCGTGGCGGACGCTGCTGTTGTACCTTTGAGATAAACATTTAACCCTTTATCTCCTTAAATATCCGACTCTGTGCTTGAATTGTGTAACGTGTTAAAGCGTTATAAGTTATGGGCAAAAAAATTAGAGATTAATTATAACTGAATTTCCAAAGGCCCTCAAATGCATTGGCACCACTCAGTTTTTCTGATAATTTTGAAGGGTGTTGAGTCTTTAATTGGGGGTGTCGTGCAGGTGTCGGCTTTCTCCCCCCTACACGCTTTTTCTTGATGCATTTTCCCGTGTTGTCGTTATATTGGTCTTGGCATTTTCTTTATAACTTGTTTGCAAGCTGACAGGCCCTGTATTTTTAATTGCTTTAACGACACCATGAAATCAGCATGGAAAGCTTCACCTCCTTTTGTAAAAGACTCCAGATGTTTCCGAGAAGCTTGTCAAAATAGACTGCTTGATATGGAATCATGGCATTGATAAATATCTTTGCAACATCTTATCCAGTTTAGGATCAGATCGAGTCTGGAACCTATTCAGGGGAGCGCAATCTGTCACAGGACTGTTCCCACAATGTAATAACTATGTAATCCACACACATGTACAAAACTTTGTCACTGCGGGGAATTTAGAGATTATCCTGTGTTTCTAAAGCAAGTGCTTGTGTCTTCGTGTATAATTTGCGAGTATCTGCCAGATTACAGTATTTTTACAGGCAGTTAATACTTATCACATCAGCGCCATCACTTGTTTCGGCTGATGTCTTCCTAATTCCCTCTTGCAGGCACGAGGGGGTGTATCAAAATGGCAAACAGCCAGTGAAAGCGGACCGCACACTGAGCAGGATGGTGCCGGCCGCGCTCTGAGACCCCTGGAACAACACAGTAGGTATTTAACCCGTCTCTTCCTTTAACTGTACAAGGAATTAGAGGAACCAAGTAAATAAATGTGGCGCGTCATTGTCGCAGGTCGCCACGATGTCATGGGTGCTCCTTTGCTCCCCTTTTGTTCACTGCTGTTTAAAGGCTTAGCTGTCATTCAAAGCCGTTGCTATGGTAAAGGAGGAGGGACTTGATGGGAGGGTGCACTGGGGCACCAGCCCTGCACGTCTCATTGCATCACCCCCGGGGGCACAGCTCCTGTCAGGGGATTTTACCATGACATCATATGATGGAAAGGAAAAGCAGAAAAAAAATACTGACAAGATGCTTGGCGACATTGTTTGTAAAAACGTCGGGGTTAAAGACGACCCCGTCTGTCCTCGGGTCAGGAGGGCAGCGGCTCAACTCTCTCGTGGCTGGGTGCGGCGGGAATCCAGTCCCAGAATCCCCAGGCGGGACGGAGCCTGCTGTTTTCATCTGTGTGAATTTGTACGCATCAAATATGACTGACCGAGCTCGCAGTTTTAGGTCGCTGTCAGTTTGCATCCGCGGTGGGGTGACTGCCGAGGGCCGGAGGCGTTTCAAATTCAAATACGTAAAAGCTAAAAATGCATTTCGTCTAGCTATCGAGATTCAGCCTCCACCCTCACACCTGAGTGCTTCTTGAAAAGGGTTGCATAAAAATATAATTTAATAAATCTAGTAATTAGAATTCATAGCCTATATTTTAATTAAAATAGTGATTAAACATTCCATCTTACAAGAATAGAATGGATTTGAAAATAATGAAATGCAAAACAATAAAAAAATATTCCTGCACTACAGCGCCAAAATAATAATATTACAACAGGGAAATTAATTTTTTTTCTCCTTTCCCCGCAGTTACAGTCTGGTAGTTAAATAATCATTAGTCTTGTAAAATTTGTTGCAGACTGGTTACAATTTGCAACATAATCATTTTGTTGATCATTATTATTATTATTCCCATTCTTGCCATCTTCTCTCAGTGTGAATTTCTTTCGAATTCCTCCCAGAAGTATCTTTGTTCAATTTAAAACACAAAATTTGGTGAGTTTATGTCCCCAAATTGCCCGTAATATGTGCCCCTGCCCCCTGCTTCCTGGGCTGGGCTCCAGGCTCAGCACCACCCTGCAATGGACCAGCCGTTCTGGAAAATTGATGGATTATTGCCCAAGTTAACCTAAATCGTCCAAGTAAATCCTCAGTAGCACAAAGTCACCATCCTGTATTTACTTTGGAGACCCTTTCGAGTCACACGGTTTCCCCTGCCCAACTGTAGGAAGGCAGTGGATCTTATTCCTGCACAGCTCGGCAATAAACAATAAATGCTTAATTACAACTTCACTGCAATGGCTGAAGGCTGCCTGCTTCCATGTCTGCAGCAGTACTTGTGCGGGGGTTTTGTATTATTTAAATGAATATCTAAGGAGCCTGAACACCTTCTTTGTCGTGTGGATCCTCCCACTTGTATCTTCCTGTCTGCAACATTTTCCCCCCCTTCCTGATTTCTTATTTTTATGCACATTGGTCACACACGTTTTGGATCATCAAACTAATTTTAATATTAGATAACCAGAGTAAATACAAAATGCAGTTTCTAAATTCTAAGTTTGGATAGGGGGAAAACCTATCCAAACCTACCTGGCCCTATGTGACAAAGGTGATTGGTAAATCATGAATTAACTGTGATCAACTACATTTATTGGAAAACTGAGTTCAATTTCACCAGCCACACCCTGGCCCGATTACTGTCAGACCTGGTTAGTCAAGAAATCACTGAAACAGAACCTGTCTGACAAAGTGAAGTAGGCTGAAAGATCTCAAAAGGCAACACATCATGCCAAAAACCTAAAGAAACTCAAGAAGAGATGAGAAAGTCATGGACATCTGTCAGTCTGGAAAGGGTTATGAAGCCATTTCTAAGGCTTTGGGACTCCAGCAAACCACAGTGGGAACCATTATCCACAAATGGGGAAAACTCGGAACAGTGGTGAACCTTCCCCGGAGGGGCCGACCTACCAAAATCACCCCAAGAGCGCATCTATAGCTCATTCAGGAGGTCACAAAAGACCCCAGAATAACACCTAAAGAACTGCAGACCTCACTTGCCTCAGTTAAGGTGTTTGTTCATGATTCAACAATAAGAAAGAGACTGGGCAAAAATGGCCTCCATGGGAGAG
>JAODKM010000101.1:623621-635106 GCA_026780845.1 Petrocephalus sullivani | reverse complement strand
GGAGACGGGATTTCATACTGCAATTTTTGGGGGGCCGCATTCCGCTTTTTTTTTCCCCCGTTTTTTCTGGCGCCGCCCCCCCCCCCCCCGTTTTATTTTACATGTTATGTTTGAAGTGCATTTCTGAAAGGGGCACCATTTAAAAAAACACTGGAAATCAGGCTGAGGGATCGAATGGCTTTCACAAATTGACTTTTCCTGGATGAAGGCCGTAACCATCTGACCTTGTCCGAATTAAAGGTGATGTGTCGTCATGATGTCATACTGTGTCCCGTGTAGTAGTCTAGCTATGCAGACCCGTTATATTCACATTGAATCGCTGGGTGCCTGCTTTGAACCAAAAAGCATTAGTCAGTGTACAGCTGTTATTCGTGGGTGTCGATTTCAAAAGATTAAAAGACCAAAAGTGAGACAAAATACGTATCAGTTTCACTGATTGTGGTGTGTGTGTGTGCGCGTGTGTGTATACACACACACACACACACACACACATATATATATATATATATAGCAGCAGTGTTCCTTTTTAGATCTTTGTGCTGCAGTGTCCCCAAACACGCCAACGTAATCTCTTTAATACGACGCGTGTCCTTTAAATGTGACTTTCCTGGAAAGCGATGTGTTGTCAGGCCAGGAGGTCACCATATCCCATCCCAGGGGGGCCATTACAGGCAGCTGATCTGTGCCGTAGGGAGGCCACTGTGCAGGGGGCTCTGTAACCATGGGTGACCGTTTAAAGAAACAGCGCGTGGCAGGAGGACACTTAGCCCGCGTCTGCCGGCTCTGTTTGGGTCTTTCCCACGCTCACTGTGCCGCTCGTTCCGGTACACAGAGGGTCGGGGGGGGGGGGGGGAGGGGTTTCACCGCTTACAGGCTGTTGGGTCTCAGGCCATCGACACTCTTCCCACCCACCCCCTCATCTCGTTCTGATGCTGCATACGGCCATGAGTGTTCTCTGTTTGAGGGCTCCACAGCACTTCTCTGCAACATTCTCTTCTTTAGTGTTTAGTTAGTCTACCTGTATAAAAAGCTATTTGTGAAACCTCAAAGGGCTTCATCTCCAGGCCTCCAGGCTGAAGGTCCCATGTTCTCATCCCAGCTGAAGTCTTTCCTCCTTTACCTTTTTTTTCCCTACTTGCCCTCTTATAGACTTTCTTCCAATTATATATTTTTGCTACTCTGTTCCCCCTGCAGTAATTAAGCCTTTTGCTTTGACTGAGTTGCTGATTGAACAAATTGCCTGGATTCTAAAAACTCGCGATCCTTGTCCCGTTATGCCAATGCTAATTGGTAATTATTAGAAAAAGCCATTTTCTTAATGCAATAGCATACTTATTTGTCAAACGTAAACCAGGAGAAATGATCAGGCTAGTTAACTGGCTGAATTTTGTCTTAAGAGTGGCTGAGAACTCCTTGATTAACTGAGATGATGCACACATCTTTTCACCATTAAACACATTTGATTTTGCATTATTGAGAAATCACGTTGCACATATAAGCAGGATTTTCTCCGTTTGGTTTAGTTAGCAGCTTTAATAAAGCAAATGGTTAATTACTTAAGAGCGCAGCTGGAACACAAGGCAGCGTGCCCTGCAGTGCGTGAGAATGTGTGCCTGACTCCCCTAAGGTTTTACTACACTGTAAAACTTAATAATTTCTTTCTGTTCTGCATGTGAGAGCAGTTCCAAGTTCAGGGTGAATGAAAAGCACTGCAGGATAGTTATAGATTATAAATACTTACAGTATAGATGGTGACAGAAGTGTGAACATGAGTGAATTTCAGGTGTAAATATGAATATGACAAGCCTCTGCTGGCTTGTTTGTGGTTATCCTGACTGAACTTTTGTGATTTTAATCCTGGACACTGTCCAGTGGGATTGCAATTCCTCATTATTTCATTCTGTACTTTTTTAAACCTTAGTACAGCTGCTGTTAAATTTTGCCAACTTGACAAAAAAGACCGCACATCTGTGTTTTTTAGTCTGAGTGGAGCTGTCCGCTAGTGGTAAAGCAATAAATCTGCAGATGACTGTGTGTGAGTTTTCATGCACGAGCAAGGTAGCATGTTTGTGATTTTTAAGTATCTTTGCTGCTGCCGTGAGCTCCTGTCCAATGCCTGACCTCTAATATCTCTGCATTCTCTCCCCTCCTTGTTTTGTGTCCGCAGTCTGCATTTATATAAACAAGCAAGCCAACACGGGTCCTAATCTTGACAGGAAGAAAGTCCAGCAGCTCCCAGAGCACTTTGGGCCGGACCGCCCCTCCGTGGTCCTGCAGCAGGCGGTGCAGGGCTGCATTGACAGCGCTTTCCAGCAGAAAGCCGTCTTCTCGCTGCTCACGCAGGGCTACGGTGGCGAGAAAATCTCAGGTACGCCCCCCCCTGCTGTCCCACCGAGGCTCCCTCGCTTTTTTTTGTGTGTTTTTCATGTTAGGCTATTTTTCATACCCTAGCAATAAGGGGGGTAGCGGTACATACAATTCACGGTTGAGTACAAACCTTATTTTTGGGTTCATAATTTGGTGCAGCAGGGAGGACGGAATTTGTTTTGAAATTAGTATTAAAACTGCAAAAACACTGAAAAAAGTTGTATACCAAAGGCAATGCAATGTTTGAATAAAAATTGGACAATTACTTGTACATTATAAATATAAAAATCATATTGAACTTCCATCAGATATAGAGGCATCTCTATCCATATAATATATTGCTCTATACATTTTCTTCCCGGTCTGAATTTCCTGGCCTAAGTGCCTTAAATGCCACAGGGGCACTGACTCGCAGAGGCTGTTCCTGCCTTGCTCCTGTCATACACACACTTGGATGATATTGTCTCAAATGAGTTAGTATGTTAGATGCGTTCCATGAGTTTGAGGTAACACAGTTGAGAGACTTGATCTTTATCAACTACTCTCTCTCCAGTGTTGGTGTAATTCATTAAGAAATCAAGACTTTGCCGATTATGACTAACTGTAACCAGTATTAGCTGTAGCCAACTCGCAGCCAAAATTAGCATATTTTTTTCTGCGTTGGACATCTACTTGTTAATTTATATTTCACCCATCTCAATAAATGTATTGGTTTCATTGTGCATACTGAACCGAAAAGCATGTACCAAACGCTACACAACGAATGTGTACCATTACAGCCCTACTCATAATGATCTGAAACGCATTGGTGGCAGTGATGGAAATCATCATTAGACCACCATTAAACCAGAATCCCATGTGCAAGAACACCTACAGGAGCCATCGGGGAGCTGTGCTGACGAGCGTTTTTATATCTAAGCCCAAAGGGTCATTCCTGTCTCCGACAGGTCCGTTGGGTAAGCTCGGCACCTAGCAGCCAAAAGGTGGCTACGCTAAAAACAATCCACCCACTTGACACACAAATTCTGTTACAGGGCCGGTTTTAGATAGATCCGCATGTTGTAAGAGTCAGGCAGCAGCTTCGTCCTGCAGCTGTTGGGCTATAAGAACAGGTTGATGGGAATCTTGCAGCAATAAACACAGACCCGTGATAACTAAAGGCTAAGCGTTAACATTTTCTTGGTAACTTCCTCTCATTCCTGACATAATTATGAATAATTCTATATTTATTTAACATAATGTATTTGTTAGTTTCATTATATGAGAAGTTATAAATATTTACAGGAATGACTGGTTACATAGCTATCTCCTGATAATCCAGTATTGATGAGCACCTGACATTAAACGTTCAATCAATGCTGACATTCAGTAACTGCCAATATTTTTCAAAATAAATGCAATGAGTAGGCTTATATAAAGCTAACTTGAATTCTTACTAATACTTTATTAAATTACTTGTTAAAATAAAGCTGTATGTCGTAAATCATCTAATTTGATGGGCCCTGCCTCCCGCCTGTCCTTGCTGGGAGAAACGTCCAGCCACCATGTATATAACTAGGGTAAGCGGTTACTGAACATGAATAGATGGGTGCATAGCGCCCTCTCTCAACCTTGGGAGGTCTTCCCCTCATAACGGTGTTTAGTGAATTACTCATAGTTGACATCTCCACTGGAGAGAGGAGTGTGTGTAACTCCAATCCTTAACTACCTCGCCACCTGTTGGTCACAAAACAAGTTGTATTGTTTATCAGATCAGAGGGAGGAACGCCTACATAAGTCGTATTTTTGCAAAGCACTTTCTGTATATATTTCCCAGTAGCCACCCCCCCCACCCCCATTTATTTTTCTCCTTCTGTTTCCAGCCACTTTTGACGGGAAGCAGCACCTTCTCAGTCTCCCCGTCGTCAACAGCGTTGGCTATGTGCTGCGCTTCCTGAAGAAGCTGTGCCGCAGTTTGCACTGCGAGAACCTCTTCAGCGACCAGCAGTTTGTGCGGCACCATGCTGACAAGGGCTGTGAGGGCAACGCCGGCTCTAGTACGTGCGCCGGCCTCTCCTGCTCCGCCCTAACCCTAACCCCACGCAGCCAGAGATGAAGATATGTACAGACATACACGCACTGATATTTACACTTCAAAAAAATACAGCTATTCTTCATACCAGTCCTAATTTCTGAGTATAAGTACTTTCTGCCCATAACAGTCCATAAGTTAATACTTTGTATTTATTATAGATGTTTTCCTGCAAATAGAGCCATTAACTGTAGCTGAAGGAGAGTTTTGTGTTACTGTGCTCCTTAAGTCGTACCTTAAGTACTTCCAGTACTTGGTCAGTGCTGTAGGATGATGTAGGACTGCTCATAGCTGTAGTCCGGTAGCTAGAGTACAATGGGATCTTACTAGCCACGCTAACATCAGCCGATTGGCAGCGTTTCACTCTGAGTGTAATCGCCTCCAGTCAATAATTTGTTAGCATTAAAAAAAGTGCTGTTTGTTTGGTTCCTTGGCTCGCAGCTTGTTTCTCATGTCATGGCTGAGATTCCTTGGCTGAGGATGAGTTGGGTTGAGTTGGCTTTTGACATTAAAACGTTCTTGCACATTTATGTATCCATGTGCCTGCCACTGTCACTGAGCTTTATTTTTCTTTATAAATTTAAACCATCCAAGTTATGACAGTCTGCGCAAGGGTTGAGAGAGTGCACACCACTCCAATCTGTGCCCACATACAGACAGTCTGTCTGTGAACTACCTGACAACCTTATGACTAAACAATGAAAAATTTTCCAGGAGAGTGGCATGGCGGTTAGGAGTCCAGGAACTGTGGTTCGATTCTCACCTGCAGTTGCTTGTGTGGAATTTGCAGGTTCTTCCTCCAGGTTCTCTGGTTTTCTCCCTCAATATGAAGCAGAGTATTGTCAGTAAACATTTGCCAGTCATCAGTTATACCCTGAGGAAGGATGCTGCACCCTGACCTGAGATTCAGCCATGCTTTTTCCTTATAATGTATTTAACTAAATTACTTCTGAAATTACTTCAGAACTTCCTGGGCTTCCCTAAGCTGACTCTAAAGCAGTTATTAATCCACTGAGGAAAGGCGACACTGCGGTGCTGATTGCACGCTAGCGAGACACCACAAGAGGGTGCTGCATTCTGCGGCTGCAATGCACCCTCCCCTGCACATCTCACCGTGGCCTGCAGCACAGGCCTGTGCTCTCTGATCACTTTATCGATCACCAGCTTTCTGCGGATGCCAAAATCAAATTGTGGAACTCGGGAGCCGTAAGGTCAGCCGCTCCATAAGTCAGGAAATGGCTGTCACGTGCCGTTTGGCTCACAGCAGGCTCACATGCAGGATGGCGCTCTATGCCGCATTCAGCTGACGTGTTCAGATCAGGATATGCAGCTGCATGTTTCTGGTTGCGACTCCTGGCTTTTGGCGGGAATTCACATGCAGCAAGTACCTGATTGTATTTGGACAGAGCTACTTAATGTTTGAGGACAGCGCTGTGCCCTTAAAGGCTCGTGTTTGTTTGGCTATATGGCACCCAGGCATGACCTTGGATGACTGCTGCCTGTAGCTGTTTCGTTGCCTTGGCAGCAGTTTCCATGGAGAGGAAGTCTGGCTTGGCAGCAGTGATGTCGCCGTAGCAGAGGACCTTAGCGACTGCAGCAGGCGTGTGTGTGTGTGTTTATGTGTGTGTGTGTGGGGGGGTTAATAGAGGCACGGAGGCAACATTCTTAAATGGAACAATTCAATTATTCAGTATCATTTCCATACCACAAAGCATTTTAATTCTTTTAATTTTCTGCTGGTACCGACGAGATTTAGTCCAACAATGATAAACAAAAATCAAGCTAGCTATTTTGCCCGTTGGAATAAAACGAACAAGAAAATATTGACTGAGTTGGTAAGTAACTGACAAGGAGCGCCTAAGCTCAAAGAGGTATGTTGCGTGTGTTAGACTGATGAGGCCCAGCTTTGTACTTCTCACTTATAGGTCACGTGTTTGGTCTTCGGTTTCTGCTGGAAATTCTACCCAACCATAGTTCATTTTGTTAACCACAAGTTGATGTTCTGTGTACCCATGATTAACTGCACCCAACACAGTGTGAAGCTGACAAATCCTTACTTCCGCTTTAAGCAGTGCTGTGCCTAATGGTTTAAGGCCAGCAAGAGCAAAGTTTAGCATCATGCTAAGGTGCGCTTCATGCATTCTATCATTCTTTATCAGCAATGTAGGTCCCTGCTGCTCCAGTAAATGAGATGCACAAAATGTTACAGTTTCCAAATACAGTTCATAAAATAATTTCCACTATGTTATTGAGTTTAGCAAAGATGGCTTCCATACAGGAATACGGTAACACTCCACGTAATTAAGAAAGGGAACAGCACGAGGGATTCAGTGTTGTAGTCAATATGCATGTAATGTACAATTAATAATTATACGGAAATTAAGTGAAAGTTTAAGTTTGGCTCGCTCGTGCTTGAAACCGGATTTTCTAAATAAAGCACACAGACTAGAAATAATGAGTGGAAAATTCTCTGCCACAATCACAATATTTCCTCACATGCCCATCATTAAAATTCAGAAGAATGCATTTTCTCACAATTTAAATGTGATTCAGAATAAGGCTACATGTCATAAACAAATGAAACGGAATGCGGAATAGATCCCCGACACAGAATGCGCAAAAATAATGGATCAAATGTGCAAAAGAATTACTGGTTATAGAATAAACTGCAGAATAGGTGCTCAGTTAATGTACGCATGGGCGTAAATGGTGCCAGTGAATTCTACCACAGGACAAAGCACACATTACTTATCACAGAAGGAGGCCTGTTTGTAAATTTGGACATGAGTAATCAAAAAGGTCTCCCAGAAGGCAGTAACTAAAATAGTCATTTGTCTGTGATCGTCCTGTTGTCACATTTGGTGCTACTTTGGGTGTACAGGGATTCACCCGAGGGGTGAATGCTCTGCGGTCTTGTTAGGGTGCCCATAGTAACATATGATACCCCGATGGAGCACGTCAGGAGGCGCTCTGTGACACTTGTGTAGAACTGGACCATGAGGTTTGACCTGAACTTCCTCAGTTGCTATGGAAATATTGGACTTTGAGCCTTTATAATGAGGTGATCTGTATCAATGTGTCATTTTAGGGATCTGCAGATGTTGGTTCCTAGCAATTTAAATGAGTCAGTTATGGCTGTTTGTTTGTCATTGATGTAGAGGGGGGATTTGGTATTCTGCAGTTGCCTGAAGTCCACTATGATTTTGAGTATTTTAACTGCATTGAACTAGAGGCCACTTAGCACCCCAGGTGACTGCTCTGTCTAGTTCCAGGTGGTGCTATACGTCATCATTACCAGAGATGAGCCCAATAATGATGTCATCTACATGTTTGAAGATTTTAATGGTGCTGAGATGTGATGTCAAACTATTTGTGAAGCAGGGAGAGCAGACAGACTTGTGGGCCATCTGTGCTGATGACCTGACATCTGCGTGACAGGAAGTCCAGCGGCATGGCACAGGACTGTGTCCTGACCTTTCGTTTGTTTAGTAGGTCAAGGGGGCAGTGGTATTAAAAGCAGAGCACCTGTGCAGGTAGAAGGTGACAGTTATGTCAGTCACATATATGAAATGCTTTAAACACTGGATACAGTGTTAAATTCAGTGGCATTGGCTTCTATTTCTAAATGTACCCTTTAAGACCAAACTTGTATGGAGGTCATGTGACTGTTTTTCTATGACTTTAAGAACCTGAGTTGCACAGTCTGTCTGCCTTAATGCTCTTAATGAAGAAACTTCCTTGCTCATGCATTTTTTTTAAATTAATCGTGTACACTGCCCCCATTTGCATGATTCATTTAATTTTAAATGAGTTTTGAAAAGGAAGGTTAAGTAGGTTAAGCATAAATTATTTAAATATGGTGCACAGAATAGTAGTTATGAAATTATCATTAGCTCTCATACAACTATGCTTGTGTTTACTGGAAAATGTAACAAGCAAACCTTTCTATGAGGCCAAACGGGTTTTAGTGTCACTGGCGATCTGATTGGTTAATGATGGCTTAAATATTGTCAAGGTCATCCTCAGAAAATGTGGTTAAATATAGGAATATATAGGAAACACATTGAAAAAAATAGCAAATAAATGTAAAACAAAGATTATTAGTAAAATTAAAGGAATCAGCACATGACCTGATGCACGAGTCCTGATAACGATCCTGGAAAATTTAAAACCAATGGTATCCATGACTGATGTTGGCAAACTCACTGATCAGTTGGGCTCTTACATGCTTTATATCCTTTATCCTGTAACGGCTGAAATCTGATTATGCATTTAAAAACTCTAGTCGCATTTTGAGTCCTGGCTAAGTTCTCTCAGCTTTACTGGCAGCTCTTCATAGCAGGGCCAGGGCTGTAGGGTTTCCCAGCCCAGTCCTCGGGGCCCCCGGACAGTGCACACTATTACTCAGTCCCAGCTCTCTGCCAGACAGTCCATGTAGCTTAGTAAAAATGTGGACTGTCTCGGGGGTTCCCACGGACCGGGTTAGGGAACAGTTACACCGTACAGAACGCGCCTCACGCCTGCTCCTCCCTCCCGCTCTCTGTTTTACATCAGCAGACACCTCTATGCCTGAGGACTACCTGCTTGACCCAATCGACTCCAAGCGGTATTCAGTGGACCCCAGTGACTCTGCTTTCAACACCATGAATTCGCTGTATCCACCCAAGCCATACGGCTACCGGGGGTGCCAGTCATTCCCAGGAGCCCCCGCCCCCCCGGGCCTGTGCAGACAGACAGCCAGCCCCAGCACCTTCCAGGAAGGAAACAGAAGTGGTGAGATGGACGGCCCAATGGAAACAGTGACCCATAGTGACCCCTACTGGATAATATTTAATATTTTATAAAATACTACATAGTTTCTCTTACCATATACACAACTTTAATAGGTTACACACACAGTACCAGTCAAAACACGGACACGGCGAGCCACCTACAAAGGGACGATAGTGTCGCATCACATGACCTGGCCAGCTGAGCTAAACATAGAAATGGTTTTGGAGGAGTCCGAATGGAGAGTGAAGGAATAGCGGCCATTGAGCGTTCGCCATATATGTGGGACCTCCTTCCAGACAGCTGGAAAGGTATCCCAGGAGGCCACCTTATCAAACTGGCATAGAGGAGAAAGTAGGGTCAGGCCCCTGGAGCAGCTGGGGTTAAGGGCCTTGCTCAAGGGCCCAGTGGTGGGATCATTCTGCCAGCCCAGGGATTTGAGCTGGCAACCTTCTGAGTCCCAAAGCACAGAGCTGCCGCGCTCCCTGAAGGACCTGACAAGTATAGAAAAATCTCAAAAAAACGTTACTGGTTAGGTAATGTTTTTCAATCCTCACTACTTCAGATTTCATTTTATAAAAAAAAATTGTGAATGCAATCAAAAAAGTAAAAATGCAAATCTTTTGTTTGGTTACTTATGGTTAGGGCTGGGTAGGGGTTATGGGTGTCCTGACTGTGATTACGGTTTTTACCATAGAAATTCACTAAAATAGGATTACAAATGTGAGTGTGTATGTGTATAAATCATATTAATTGAACAAAGTGTCCATCTGTAGTAGATTATTAAGTTAAGGTACAACAGCACTTCCTGGCTCCTGAGATTTAACACACCAGCCAAGCTCGTGTTTGACCCCAGGAGTTGTTTCATGGCCCTGATTGACTCTGGCCTCATTTCTCTTCTCTGCAGCCTACAGCCCCTCCCCGGAGTCCCAGGAGTCCAAGCCCCCTCCCAGTAAAGACCCCTCCACCTGGACGGTGGAGGACGTGGTGTGGTTTGTCAAGGACGCTGACCCGCTCGCCCTGGGCCCGCACGTGGAGGTCTTCAGAAAACATGTATGACGCCAAATCTGTGATTCAAAACTATAATGCATGGACAGCGTTTCTGTCCTAGTTCCCATCACAGTTAGTTGCTAATAACACATCGCTATGTTTTAAATCATTCATATAGCTGGATCTTCTACTAGAGCCGTTTATGTTAAGCACCTCACTCAGGGGAGCGCCCCCTCTAGCGACCTTTTACGAGTTCATATCCACCCCCCGATCCATCTGCTCCTACTTCCTGACCTCGATGTGCCTCCCGCTGGCTTCCTGCTTCTGCCCGGTGACCCGCCTTTGCGTCTCTGGCAGGAGATCGACGGGTACGCCCTGCTGCTCCTGAAGAGCGACATGATCATGAAGTACCTGGGGCTGAAGCTGGGCCCGGCGCTGAAGCTGTGCTACCACATCGACAAGTTAAAACAGGCCAAGTTCTGAGCCTCTACCGGCGCTGGAGAACACCTCCCTCGCTAGCATTAAAATTCACGGTGCGGTAAATGCATATATATCTTTTTTTATGTTTTATGGAAGGATATACTTTTTATTTATGGAATCTGCAGATGTTAAATTCAGTGGCTGTCACAACACACAGGATTTTTATGGCCATTGTCTCGTCAGCCAATTGTGCTAAGACACGAACTGCCAGTGGGGAGGAACCATGCGCACAACAGTCAAAGTATGACGAAAAGCTGGACTTAAAAAGGGGGTAAGATTAAAAGCCAACTTTCAATGGAAGTTAAAATATCGATAAAAGGAGTTTTTGTTTAATATACACAAAACGAACATAATTACCTCCTGCCTGAATCCAGAGGAGCATCACTTAGATGTGGGTGAGGACGTTCTCCTTGTCCTTGTATCTGGGATAATGAGTGTTGCTCAATATGCGTGCTTGTATTCTTATGTACCAATTTTACATCATCTCCCACTGCTGAAGACCAGTTCCTATACTGGAGAACATAAGTACAGAGGATGGTTAAAATACCCTGATGTTGTTTTTGCTCCTCCCCAAATATCGGTTACAACCTATCCGATGATCTGTTCCCCCCCCCCAAGTTCATTCTTGGAAGGTAAGTTAGCAAGACCAGTCTTGCCAAGACCACAAGTACGATCTTGGTGTTTTTGGTATTGAAATCGCCCAATGTTTCCCCAGAGGTACCCCCCCCCCCCCCTTCCCCCCTCCCCCCCCCCCCCCGCCCCCCCACCCCTAACCACCCCAGCCCACCGGTCTCCTTTTTCTTCCCC
>JAODKM010000101.1:599987-623521 GCA_026780845.1 Petrocephalus sullivani | reverse complement strand
TCTGCTCCCCCCCCCCAAGTCCATTCTTGGGAGGTAAGTTCACAAGACCCATCTTGCCAAGACCACAAGGTCGGTTTTGCGGTTTTTGGCATTGAAATCGCCCAATTTTTCCCCAGAGGTACCCCCCCCCCCCCTTTGCCTCTCTGCTTCCCCCTACTGGCTCAGTAAGCCATAACAACTCAGGCTCACTGTTCCTATTTATCTAACCAGCAGTGGAAGGTCACCTCTCTAACTCACCAGCAGGTACCACTGTCGTAGCGCAGCTAGACTTGTAATGGGGCAGCACATGGCCGAGCATGAGACCTGTCCCACAGATCAGTCAGCCTCACCCAGCAGTAGCAGATCTGGGCAAATATATTCACAGCCACTGGATTCAGCCTGGAAGCTCACACAGCCAATACAGGAAAAACATACCTGATCCGATATGTACACAGTCATTCTGAGCTGCTTGGTAATAGGTGACCTCAGATATAGAAAGATAAAGACATACAAAAGACAGTGAATCACAAAGCCAGTCTGGGATGCGGTTCATGACATCAATGTTTTCTCTGCAGTCATTGTTAGGACGTAGAACCATTTCTCTGGCTATACATGTATATGAGAAGCCGCGGCTGGTGTGGCACAAACTCACAGCTCCGCCAGCCCATTTCAAGGAACCAATCACTGAAGTGGATGATTTTATTTGTAAGATGAGTAGTTTTTAGACACAAAATGTTCTGGTACCTGTTTATTATTATTATTACTACTATTATTATTATTATTAACAACAATTATTATTACTACTATATTTTGAATTTTGAAAATGGTATACATTTTAAAAAATGATTTAAGTATTTGGTGTTTGAATATACCTTGTCTTCCACGTGACAAGGACGATGCCGAGTAAGGCGTTTTTAGCGTACTTTGGTTTTTTACAACATATGCAGTATATATGAGGTTGATGTTCCCTTTGTATCCAAGTACTCTTGTATATAACACCATTTTAACAGACAAATCTGTTGACAATGTATAATCATAAAGATTTGGTACAAGCCTGACTTCAAACAAAACAGGTACTGTTACTGAACTGTTAGATGTTTCCGTGCGATATTTGCATTCACCGACGTGAACAGCATGGGCCGTGCAGCTACACCTAGGCCGCTGACATGGCTACTTTGATGTCCTCCATACTTCTCCAGACACAATCATGATAATTCACAGGGTTCAACACTATCAACTCTTCAACAATGGCACTGTTTGTTTTCACCCCTTTTTTATGTAAGGTTTTGGAAGGTTTTTCAGCTACAAGCTGCCATGTGATTTTAAAAAATTCTTCCAGCTAGCTTTAAAGACGGGAGGCATGTGTTGTGCCTCTGGGAAAACGCTTCGCCATTTTATCAGAGACGCCTCAGCTGCAGCGTCTATCCTCCACGCCCTCTCCATCCATACCATGGTTCGTGCGGAAGCATTCGACTTTGCTTGTGTGTTGCTGTGTATTGCATTTGCGTATTTCTCATCAGTGTATCCCGATGCTGCTTTCTAAGATGACTAAATGTAAGCCACAACAGGAGGAAACCAAGTGGAGATTGTATGTAGCTACAGTGGAGTTTTGAGGTATGTTACCTGGAAGGCTGCTACATGGATCGTTCATGTTGGTGCTAAATTTGAAAGTGTATTTATTCCTTCAGTTTACTTTAGTGCTGTGCAATTTCGTGTGATTTTACAAAGACCCAGATCTGCATATCCTATGTAAGTTATAAACAGAGCGTTATAGTGTATGAATAAAGCATTACACTCTATTCTTCGGCCCTGTCCTTGTGTGGCATGACTGACTGACTGCCTTCTTCACTTCAGGTAATAGTATTATACAGAGTCACCACCTTGGAATATTTTTATATGTTTATTTCTAGGCAGTTCACTAGCAGGCTACAGAGATGTCTATAGCATTTTAATTTATAGGTTTATATATTTTGGTAACAATGTACACAATCAATTGACTTAACAGCCTCATAGCTTAGAACCAGAAAGCATTATAGTGCTGTTGCTGATCCCATATTTCATCCTGTGGAACTGTATTAATGTCCTGAGTCTAACCACTAATTGGTTCCCCTTATAGGTCACCAAATTTGTTTTCTGTGATCAGGACCTCCTTACAGTGAGTTTAAAGCACAGTGAAGTGATGGCACTGGTAGTAAATGTTAATTTAAGGCTACTGGCATCACACCGTACCCAAAGTTTGCTTTGCTACAGCTATTGGTGAGTACCCAGTTGAAATCTCTCACCCCTCAGAACTACGCACCCTAACAAGTCATTCAAACAGTTGTTAGTATAAAGAACAGCTGGGGAAATTTGGGGGGGGAGGGTCACTTGTAGAATGACCCCCTGAGAAGCTGGAAGAGCAAATTAATTCAGACTTGCCAGTGGATGGCTCTTTTGTGGATGACCTGGGTCTCTTCTGGCTCTCATACTTTCTTTGCGGCATGTTAGTCATGTGCCCGTAGGCTCCGGACCCTCCGCGACCTGGAAGGATAAGCGGTTTCAGAAAATGGATAGATGGATGGTCTTGTGTCATTTTCGTACAGAAGGCGCAGCGATGAGCCTGATGGAATGGCATGTCTTTTAGTATACTACAAAGATCTGTCACCAGCAAAACCACCACAATGGATGACACTGCCCCCTCTCTAGGCTTAAAAGTAGGAACTGCACATACAAAACAAATGCGATCACCCTTCTGTATTTTACAAATACACAGCTTTTTGAGACAAATACTTCATATTTTGACTCTGCAGTCAATAATGCAAAATTCTGCTCCTGTCAAATAACAAGTGTATTCAATTTTGTTTACCTGGCACTGCTTCCAAAGCTCGGCATAATCCTAGTGGAGTGTTGCAGACCTGTTACGCAGCTTACAGACCCGAGCCTAACTGTATTTCTACAGGATGGCGTAGGAGGGGATGCTGCAATGTCATCACCCAAAAAGGCTCAGCAAATGGACAGTGGCAAAGGAAACAAGACACTACACAAGTTCTCTGAGAATGTCAGTACTTCAGATTGCGCGCTCATCATCGACGCTGCCTGTGACCTCAGGGCTCCTTGTAGACTTGGTGCTGAAATCCATATCTTAAAGGAATTCACAAGTTTAAAGCATTCAAAGTAGAGGCTTAGCTCCGGGACACGGGGAGAAAGCCCGGGCATTGAGGATGTGAAGGTTTCATGCTGAGGCTTCATGCTGTGACCGGTTCTGAAGGCGGTGGCCTAGCCGAGAGGGAGGGGCCATAAACTCCTAAAAATCTGCGTTTTCAGCATACTGAAAGAGCATCGGGCTTCCATGACAACAAGAACCTCAATACTTCTGCACAGCAACAGACCTGAGAGTACCCAGAAGTCCATCTGCTAATTTGATGTTGGTAATGCAGTACAGATGTAAATACGTAAATATTAACGAATGACAAATGTTAATTGTTAACCATGGGGAAATGGGAGCCATATCCAAGATGCCCTAGTACTGCAGTACTAGGAAAACCTGTGATGTAACTTTAGGATATGCATGTGAAGCCCCCACTCTTACACAAGGTGCAACTAGAGGACCAGCAGGACCCAAGACAGGAACGATGTGGAACTAGATGATCCTCATATTTGTGTGTCAGTGTCCTTCTCCTGTAAATTAAGAATAATATAGATGAATAGACACCATGCTCTGGTCCGGTCTCTGTGGTTATAGGATCCTTGTGATCATATGTCATTACAACAAACTACTGATTTTATGCATAATGAGCAATCCTGCAATAAGGTAAGCAGAGATCCTATAATATAAAGGCTTCGGGTGCAAGTTGAGGAGAGACCCTCCCCCAAAACCTGTGAGGAAACTGATGAATGTCCACATGGGCAATTCAAAATACATTTAGTACTGTGACATTTGCCCTGAGTAAGGACACTTTACATTTTAAATAGCAGAGGATGTAATGCCCACAATATAGAAAGAATATGTCCAGTGCAACCGGCAGACAAGTCCGCTTTCAGGGAAAGAAGCCGGAACGTTAGGGGCCATATAATCCCTGATTGGAGTATCCCTACCCTGGAATCCCCTGGTATACATTTTTTAATAAATGTATAACCATGCATATTTTTTTTATATAGGCCATCCAGCCCTTGGCTGTACTTAGACCTGACTATATTTTCAGTGGGCAATAGGTGTAGTTTAATGTCACAACATTCTCTGTTGTATTTTTATAGCAATATATAACATATTTTAATATATATTTTAATACTTTTTTTAATGAAAATATGCTAACCAAGATGGAGGCCAAAGGTACTTTTTCATTTACGCTCGGATTTATCTAAATAATATCGCTATGCAGCTATTTGCAGTGCCTGCCAGAAGATGGCGCTCTTTCTTCACGTTATGGCTAAATCGTCACTTTTCCGTAACAGTAGTGCATTGGGGTGAGATACTGTATAAAGACAGCATTAGCTTCCAGGTTACAGGCAATAGTAATCACAGAGCTATATTAACATAATCAGGGGCCCCTACTACAGTGTAATTCTCGACTGGGGGTTGGCGGTCCATTCAAAGCGAATATAAATTTACTTAAGTTAAATATGAATCTTTTAAAATAACTTTATATATTTTCAGTTTTTAAAAACCACACTGCATTAAAAGGAGAGCTAGTGCGTTACAGTGAATATCCTGTACCATAATAATAGTTATCACAACAACGCAACGAATGAATATAAAACAAGAAAGCTAAAGAATGTCAATTCAACAGACTCATTGTAGATACTCATATGTCTAGGAAAAAACAAATAAGTTTATTCCCATTTACTCCGCAGCAGACTGAAAACAGGTTAAAGCACTTGGCAGCTAGAAGGGCACACAGAGGAGGACGAGCTATGAGTATGAGGAGTATGGGGAGTACGGGGAGTACGAGGAGTACAAGGAGTATGGGGAGTACGGGGAGTACGAGGAGTATGGGGAGTATGGGGAGTACGGGGAGTATGGGGAGTACGAGGAGTACGGGGAGTATGGGGAGTATGAGGAGTACGGCCCATAGGTGGTGCTCATGCTCCGAATTAAAAAGCAGAATAATAATAATAACCATCACGGCACAGCTGACTGTGTCATGTGAAGCTAAATGGTGTACATTACGGTGCTTGCTCACAATTCGTCCCCCAGATACTCTCATCAGAGGCTTACATTTAAAGGGGTAAAATTAAAATGAGCCTTTTATGAGATTCCATGGGCTCAATTGGAGATGGTCAAACTGCTTTGATTAAAATGGCAGTCAGTCAGTCATGGTGTACAGAAATGATTAAATCTAAGAAATGGCGCTTCCCTTACGTCTGTGCTGGCAAATGTACAAAAGAAAACTGATTATTTTGAGTATTTTTTGGCCCGTATTGAAAGCACAGACCTGTGGGAATAACCCTGTGCATATACACCCATAAACAAATAAAGCCTCAGAAGGTCAGCAGATCAATCAATCATCTTGAGTGAAGTCTTGTAAACATTCCCCCCCCACCACCCAGGTAAGAGGGTGGATAATCGCAAATCACTGATTTGTCTGTTAGCTTCCTAACACCAAGCACAATAACAATTCCCTGTATACCTCACAGAAACTAATGCTTATATCTGAATAGTTAAGCAAAATACCTGAGCTCCCCTCTACAGCATGCATGCCAGTTGTCAGATGTCTTCCCTCAGTCCAATTTAATACAGAAAGAGCTCAGCTCATTTGGTGATGTTAAATTATTTTTGGTCGGGGTGCATGTATGTAAGCACTACAGTGGGCCCTGGGTCCGGCTCCAGATCCCCGCAATTTGATAGGCTGTTAGTAAAACTGTCAACCCAGAGTGGGGTGGGAGGTACTGGGGTTAGGGGTCCCACCGTTTCCACTGCAACATGTGTTTTGCTGGAAATGCGAGTTCCGCTGCTACTGGGGATGGTGGATGACAGAACATGACAGGACTGGAGGGCCTCGCCTGAGAGACGGCGCAGTGCGCCCACGCAGAGTCTGAGTATGAGCAAAAACAGGAAGCTGGGCCACTAGGGGCCACCTCAGGGCCAAATCAGCTATTTATCAGAAGGCTTTATTTAAACTATGTTAAAAAGACAAAAAATGTACATTTAAAATTAATTTATTTTATTTAATTTTAATGCAATATGTATAACCAAGAAAGCAGTATTTTAAAATAAATAAATAAATAGTTTCTGCATTTTTTACAGGGGAAATTCATACTAAATATCAATCTCACGGAAAGAACAACAGCGCCTCCTTTTGGATTGGAATGTCAACACACCCCAGGTTTAATGCCCCTTCCAGTTACACCTTGATTATGCCTGTGGCAAACTCAGCTCAGCAGGAGTTATCTGTTCTACCCAGACTAGACCACCATCATGCCCCCCACGAGTGCAGTTTGGTGAATTTATGGTCATCCACCGATCAAGACACAAAAACACATATCTTACACCCAACCAAAAAATTGGTTCATTTTGGTTCTTTATGGGTCACTAATATGCCCATCGGAATTGTTCCATAACAGCGGAGGAAGGAGCTTACCAAACAAGACTGGTAAAGCAAAAATATGTCCCTTTTTGGGCAATGTTTTAAGACCAGACGTTTGTCTGATGTGATGGTCACCATGAGGACTTCTAATCATCACTGCTTCATTGATATACATTTCTACTGCACGAATATAAAACAACAGATATAGCTAAAAGCAGAGCAAAAACACTGTGTATTAAAACAAGTCAATACTGGAAGGGATTTCGATTCCAAGACCTTCAAATGTGGCTTTGAGGATGTCATTTGAAAGAGAAAAACAAGTGCATCAAACTTTAAGCCTGAGCAGTTTTGTGATTTGTTTTAAAGCCTCACAAGGAAATCTAATGGGATTTGGAAACAAGAACAGACCAGTCACTCGTGACTTTACTTCTTTTTACTTTACGGAAACAACCCACTAGTGCCCCTGAAGAAAAATGTTCATTATCAGGACAGCAGGGGCCACGGTGCTTAAGACGACAGGAAAGACCACTGGATACAGTATACACTGAATATAAATTAATTCTGTGAAATAGTATAATAGATGAATTTCCCCAAAACTATCAGGATTAAAGCATTGTTCACCGATTATAAGTACAAATCACCATATACAAGGTGTGGGATAGAGGTATTCAAGGCTGACCCAAAACCATTACTCCAAAGATGGAATTGTGCACAGACTTTTTTGTTTTCATTATTTAGCTTTCACTTTCCGGCAAGGTCGGCGTGATTAGGATCATGACTAACAACAAAGCTGTGCCTGAAAACAAAAAGAGGCACGAGAGGCGTCCTGAGATGTGATCCCTTAACCTCCCGATAAGCCCAGGTTCTGAACCATTCTGTCACCTGCTCACTCAACCGTAAACTGACAGTGCGCATTACTTACAAGGCAGCGGTGCAGTGCGACGTGGCCTTGGCACAGAATTTCTTACGAATAAGACCTTCAGACTTCCCACAGCAGTTTCATGACACCAACGCCCCTCTTCCTTGTTGCTCTCTCTCTCTACATTTCCCTAGCAGACACTTTTGGCTGGCCAGCCAAAAACACTTCAGTGCTACGTCAACTTAAAAGGTCCATCTTCTAGGCCAGATCTTTTGCTCCCTTAGTTCCGAAACTTTAGGCTCGTCCATGTTACTTGCTTCTATTAGAAGCCAGCAGTTGCTACAGACTGAAAACTCTTCAGGGGAACTACAGGTTCCTCCATAGACTAGGCTGTGTGCCTCCAACCAGAGCAATCAGCTGTTCCTCTGCTCTGAGACAGCAAAGGACTACGGTGTTACATCCTGATTAACCAATAACAGACTCATAGACAATTATTACCCTGTTGTTAGAGGATGTCATAAGGTAACAATGGATTTCAGGCGTTAATATTTAATCTGTTTTAGGAAGTGTAACTGTCAGCTTACTGGAAAGGGAGTGTGCTTTTCATTTTGTTAACCCTTAGTCTTGCTTAACTTAAGATTAATCCCATAGGATCAGTTCACTTGGATTTTACCTAATCTCCATTGATTTAGGCTTGACGTGTAGTCTTAGTACCAGGGTTAGGCTAGAACTTCAGTTCATGTAGGGTTAAACACTGAGCTAACCCTTGGTCTCAGACTTGATGCACACTGGGATCCTGGTCTGGACTAAAGGTTCCTGGTGAGGAAATGTGGGCTTGTATGGTTCAATATTTCTTCTATTTTATTATTCCTACGCATTTGCCCAAGATGACTCTGAGATTGACACCCCATGTCCTGAAATGCTGCACTACATTTGTTTGAGTTGTGAGTTTGTTTATTTGCGTTCTGAACCCTATTCCAAGGATATTGTGAGTGGATGAAATCAATACCACACTAAATTGCCTACAATGGCCATTGTTTTAAGGTGGCTCAATTTACTTTTATGTTTAGCGAGATGCTTTCTTTATATATATAGATGTGGCTATTTAAAATTCACAGCAGAGACTTCAGCTCTGGGGAGTCACTTGGCCAGCCAAGGTTCTCTTTCAGTGTCTGTGGCCTGTCCCCACATGTCAAATCCCAGGAAATGGAACAGAGTGAATGGCAGTGTCAGGGCTCTGCTGACAGAAGGTATACATCAGGCAGGGTGTCCTGGCTATTTGCTGGACACGTCCCTCACAAGTTGGTGGTGACCAACGCTGGAGTTCACCTGGTTCTTTGATCGATGTTAAGCTCTCCTCAAGATGTTGTGTCGGCAGCATTTCTGGGAGCAGTTCAGCGAAGCTGTGAACCAGACTGTCTCCCACTTCCTTGCAGATATGGAGGTGTGGGTGATTGCTGAATCTGAAAATTGAAAATGACAAAACACTGGAATGAAATCCTGCAGGGACTACTATATATTTTTGTATTAAGAAAGAAAACAACCCATTCTCCATAAACCTATCCTATACACACAAGCTAGACCAGTTCCATTCAGGGCAATAACCTTCACATTTGAGATCTGAGATCATTTCCCTGACAGATAAAATTTATGTAGCTAATTTGTGTGATTGGGTGCCCATCCTAGTCATTAATGACTGGTTCATCGTAACCAAAAACATATTTCCTGTGAACAAATTTCAATATTTTTCTTAACGTTAATCTTTCTTAAGGCACCTTCCCTAAGTGCAACAAATATTTTTTTAAATATGACGCCTTTTGAGTATCTCACTTGTACCCATCCATGTGAAGTGTGAAATGTTATGGGGGGGGTGGGGGGAGGGGGTTGTGATTTGAAGCCATTACCTATTTTTTTAAACCATCTGCTTAACATAGCCTAAGGCATTTAAAACTTTCAGAGATTTCAGAAAGGGGCAGATGCGGTTTCATGGGAGAGACCAAAAACCAGGGAAAAGTCCATTGAATATCGCCCTATTTCACTCAATATTTTACAAACCCCTTAAAGTTTACATTACATATACATTTCAACATATGGCCCAACTTGACGGATTCGGTCAACATGCTAATGTAGCTGTTCGGCAGGTTTCTGATCTCCAAGTGAAGTTCTACCTTGACGTGTGCATGTGGGGGATGTGAGCAGAGGGGAATGATTTCGTGATCTGCATCCTAAAAATTCTCTAGAGTTTTCCCAAATTGGGTTGTACACTGCGCAGAGAAATTCTCGTAGGTAATGTGTGTGCATAATACCATGGCTGTTCCGTACAATTCCAGGATGACCCAATACTCATTAGAAGATACATTTTCTATAACGTGAGCTGAACAGGGTAAACACATACTCCGCCTCTTTACCTTACACTGTACGGCACACACACCACACCATCTCAATTTAGTCTTACTAATTTCATAGATATCCTAATGTAAATAATACCAAATAAATCAACGAGTTAGACTGATGCTATTCCAATTAATGCATTCCCTGTAAAACGGGCACCATGCACGTCACCCAGATTCCGTTCACAAGACCATAATTCCCCACTGCATGCTTTTATATTACTTTCAGGTCTCTTCGCGGTGAGGCAGAATCTCACATTGACCGCAGCTAGATAACACTAACACACATGAAAAGGTTAATGTTTGAGATGTGGAGGAGGCAGGGTTCAAAGTTTGTCAACCTAGTTGTCCAGGGCAGGGGACAGAACTAATTAACATTCTCATCCGTGGACATAATTTATGTAGCTGTGCTAACAGAATTGCCATTCAGGGACATTTCCAATGCATTAAAAATGTGGTCACGTTGGTTCCTTCCTGTACCCAGTTTACACGGTCATGCAGTCAAACACGCAATGCAGTCGTGTATCTCAGGCGACACGGCATTCGTCATGTGGAGAGATGGCACTCTAATAAAACAGCTGTATGGTTATCAACCACAGCAACACAATCCGTCAGCATGAACGCCAGGTACGATGAAGAAATGCAGTATACAAAAGTACCGATGCCTACTTTACATAAATTTCCTATATATGTAGCGTAAACTGCAATGCAAACAACCATACTGTACACAGCGAGATTCCTGAACCCTGCTTTCAGCAGATCCTCCTCATAGAACCTCTAATGATTTTACCAAAAGTTAGTTTTTCATTGAAAGAGTGTATATTTAACTTTACTTGTCTTAAAACCTCATATAGCTACGTGAAAAGAGGTTTTGTGTCTTAAAATGTAGAATAAGGAAGATGAGCTGCTAGTGTTACCTGGCCGTACCTTACACCCGTTAGTGCCTTGACCTGAGTGCCCTGCAGATGGGAAGGGGGACAGCGGTCAGATGAGTAACATTCTGCTTATGCGTCCCTGGGCCTCTGGGTCATTTACACACACCATTCTGAGCGGACGCCGGAAAGTCAAACCGGCGCTTTGTAGTCCGCGGCTCGAGGCCAGCTCATGAGACGTTTAATCATTTGGAACGAGAGCATTTAATTCCGACTTTCAGTTAAATACCGTCACCCCACAGAAACGTCCCCGTCTTCCTCGTGCCCCGAATGCAGTTTCGCATGAAGCCAAGCATGTTAATATTGTTATGTCCAATCATAGACGGAGCCCAAGACATGGCCTTAACAATATAATCAGTTAATACGTCTCTCTTCCCCTGATGTACCACGTTTCCAAATGTCACGTAGAAAAATATATATATAAATTATATATTCTACATATATAGACGCTATAAATATAGCATTTTTGTGAAAGTAAAATTCATAGCGTAATTCTTCAATAAAACATTGCAATATTTCATTGACTAATTTTATATATTTCAAATATTGTATATGTCGGTGAAGGATTCTCAAGATTAATGAGAAGATTATTTTCCCTACTTGATTATTGTTGAATGAGCCCAAAAAGCCACAACTACCAATTAGGCTAAAATGGGTGGAAAAAGTAGCACAAAGGGACGCATTTGTGAAGTAATATCCTTCTTCAGCTCGATTTGATTGCTATCCGGTATCATGATTCAAAGGTCAACTACGGTTTTACAATGGTTGAAAGGCACACAAGCCTAACTTCCATTCCACTGTATATGAAATAAATGCACAGCCATGGTGTTTATGACGGTGCTGTCAGGACACGCCTCCAAGGAGCAGGGAAATTAGTGCATGTTGTATATGGGGAAGCCGTCTCATGTAGTCACAGGTGGGACTGTAAGCGATATATATATACACGAATATAAAACCTCAACATTTTATACTATCAGGTCCTATTATCAATTTATGCCCTTTAAGCAAACTATTAAACATTAATTTAGTACCAAACTAGTGATGCATAAAACCAACATCAATGGCCCAAACTATTTATGACTATTTAACTATTTATAATTATGAATAAAGTTTATAATAACCTTCCCACTTTGTATCCATTGCCCTCTTTTATGTTCAACATTTAAATGAATATATGAAATAATGTCCATACAGACAAGTCTAATTTGGGATTCATATTGAAGTGTTTACCTAAATTGTCTGTAAATACTTACGCATAAACACAGCTGAATGTTCCAGTATCCATGCTGGCCAACTCAGCCAGTAACTTTGAGGTATGGGGCCAGTGCCTTTAAGCACGGTGTTGCCTGTTGGCCTGTGCTCCGGGGCTCCATGTGCCAGTAAAGGACACAGGGGGAAAAGGCAGACGCACTACTCCTTCCATTTTATTACTTTATTCCAAGCGTCCCCTTCAATTCCACATTGGCTCATCACTTATAATGGTGGGTGTTGCTTCACCAGCACACACTTTACTAAGCCCTGATGGTTTTGATTGTTCCACACGAATGCGGTCATGAATATAAAGATAATGATATCTTGCATTTTTTTCGTAAGTGATATTGAATTTCAAAGTCAATTAAGGTGTGATTTTCCCACTGCAGTGGCTTTGCATTAATCTGCAGACTCATGACACCTGCTGCGGTAATAACTGACCAGAGCGATTTTCAAACTACTGATGCACATTTTATGAACACAGTTGACCTGATTTTTTAACAGGTTTATCTCTATGGGGGTTTGCAGATAATGCAGTCATAGCTTTGTTGTGATGGAAAACTGGGAAATTCTGTGTTTTCTATAATTTTAGACAGAAGTCGGGTAATTTTGGATTTTATTTTAGCAGGATGCAGTATTAGTAGAGTTGCTCTTTGATTAGATTATTTCTCCAGCTGTATACTTATGCAGAAACTAATTCTCATTATTTGAAAGCCCATATTACAAACCCCCCCCAAAAACTTTGTAATACCCAATGTCCAAGTGGTGTCTAGATTTTCATCATTATCATAATCATCATCTAAGGTTGTGGGTTATTGATTACTGTTTAAACAAAGGGCACTTCACAAAAAAATCTTCTGTACTACTTTATAATTTCAAAGCAAAACACACAGTAAAGCATTTGCACAAAAAATATATTAGCATTTATTTTACAGCAGCTAAATAACTATTGGATGTTTCCATGGTAACATGGTGGTCTGACAAATGGAGGGACTGAGAGGGTGGTGTGTGGAATCAGAAAGGGCCAGGCTGGAGATATCCAGAAGCTTGCCTGCCTCATCCCCGCAGAGAGGCTCTACCAGAGGCATGAGTGCAAACAAACGACAGGTAGTATGAGGAGCACGAGGTGGGGGGGGGGGGGGGTAATTTAGAGACTGCGTTTAAGAGACGACGTTTAAATCAAGTAGAATTCAGCCAATGATTGCAGATGCAACGGCAAACTGTGATTCATTTCCATAGCTTGTTTTGGATAATTGCTATCATTCGCGCAACTGAGAAAATAGTATAAAGGGGACATTCTGTCGACGGTACGCTACAGGTTACCTTTAATGTATGTTGAAGAACCCTTTACTTCCATTGCTTGTGTGTCCAAGAAAATAACAACAAAGGTTGTTCACAAAACAGGCCCCTGATGTTTTCTGTTCATGCAAAAGCTGAGATGCAAGTCCAATTTGTCTTGGTATTTGACTTCACGTTCCAGGCCACAGAACCCTTAGCTGCCGCCGACCGCCAGCCTTCCTAGAAGAAGGTGCACATGGCTGGTCGGCCTTCAGCAGTCCCTCATACCAAATGGACTTGGACAGTCAACCGAGTTCCTAGGGTATCTTATAATCCATGGTATGGGGATTCATGGAGTTGTTAATACAGAGCTTAAAATTTTTCCTTTCCTTGGATCCATATTCGCGTTTACTTGATATCCAAAAAAGGCACCCCCCCCACACACACCTGCACAGCCACCAGGAAGACTCCGAGGTGAAGGGATGTCTGTTCCTCCCTTCAGCATCTCGCCAGGACATTTCCTCTCCTTACACGCTTGTGGAACTGAGCTTCTAATGCCGTGTATGTATTGGTGATTTTTTTCCCCCACTAAAACCGCCTCAACACATAATAAGGTGTCGTGAGATGATGTCATCCTACTGCAAAGCCACCAGCACAAGACTTTGAACTCAGAAAACTAAATAACCTTCAAAGGTGTTTAGCTAACACCAAGTAAAGTAGCAGCAGTTCTATATATGTTAATCATCATTATTATATATAGGACAGAGACAGAATTATTGATAATATATCATTGCATCTGAAACGTTCTTAGCTAATAAAACTTCCTTTAGACAGGATAGGGACCAGGCCAATACTACATGGATTGTGAGACAGGTCTGGATCTGGGTTTTGGCGTGCCTTTCTCCTCCAGGTTTGTAGATCAGTTAGGTACACTGGAGACCATAATATATGAAAGTGTAACCTGTGAGCGACTAACACAAGATGTTTTTATTATCAGAAAGGGGCGTAACGCATGACTTCCCCACATACGCTTGGTACCTTACACAGATATATCTTTTTTATGCTTAGTGTAATACTCTTACCATGCATTCAGATGGACAGTATACAAGGTAAACAACCTTAGACTGACATTCATGAATGTGTCACTGAAAAACTAAACCCATAATTCTATGCTAGAGTACAGAAAATGCAAAACATTGGCCAGCTGTTCACTATCCCCTTTAGCAGTGAAAAAATGTTGTGGCCAAATTCATTGTTCTTAAAATCAAGAGCTAGATATACTGAAATGTAGCCAGCAAGCTACGCTGACACAGTAAGTCCACCACTTCTCACTAAGCAGTAAAAGATACCCTTAACACAAAAGGATTTACAGATTTACAGTGTTTCTTTTATTCTGTACTTTACATTCATGCATAGGAAAAACGTAACAAATAGCAGATAATTCCGGTAATGAGCATCAGTGTCATGTAGCTCCCTTGAAATTATTCATAATCATTTCACTACTTCACGGAACTTCAAGTTCATCACAGGAAATATACTACAAGTCAAGGAACCACACATCTTTAGAAGGAACCACACATCTTTGGCAAGAAAAACACATCTTTGGTATGAACCACGCATCTATGAGGGGCATGCTGAGGCTAGGAAATCCACCCAAATATTGGGAGTATACACAGTCCTCACACATAGAGCTGGGGACAGGAAAGGAACCAGCTGCTTAGAAGTATGAGACCAACACTGCTGAGGCGCCATGCCACCCACATGAAAACACAGCTGCCCTGAGACGCCCAGCACTGTCAGGTGACATCTTTACAAGGTCACCAAAGCTGTGTTATGTTGTCCTGTTACGTTGCCCTGCATAAGGATCTGTCATTTTTCTTGTGTCTTAGTCTTTACTGTGACAGGCAGCCCAGGGGCCCCTGTAACAGAGGTTAGGAGAAGCGCACACCCCACACCACAAGACCAGAAGCATTAGCCACTTCCCTGCTTACATTACGCCAGCTGTCCATTACACATTTCAGCTACCAGGAAGCAGAAACTGGCGGCACACTCCAGGACACAGCAGTGCAGCCCATATGGGCAGACGGTGTTTTGCTGCATAGTGCCATTGGCTCTGCTGAAAGGACCTTGGAGAACCAAGTTTTACTAGGTTCTGACTGGACTTTTTATTTAGCTGGACAAGACATGAAATGAAAGATTAATGCACTCAATCAAAATAAACTGATTCGGGACCCTACATCAGGCATATTTAATATGAGTCTCAGAACAGATCTCACTCACACACATGAACAAACTTCTGATCTACACATTCGCCAAGTATTAGCAGAGAGTTTATATGTCAGTAATACTCTGCACTCGTCAGGTGTTTTAAAGCTTTGACACTGCTTGGTACAGTACTTCTCACGCGACACTAGACGTTTGGGCTGCAGGCATGACCAGCCCACCCCCTCAAGACAGGCCTCTTCCTCAAAGGTCTCCATCCAGCATAGCAGGGAGGGCTTGGCAGATAGGGAAAGTGTTCTGGTAGCCTCTACAGCTCAGCCCACATTCTCCGCAGCTTAGCTGACCCCTGCCCAGCCTTCACAGCTCACCACCGTATCCCAGAATGTCGCGAGTAGTTTTATAGAGGTTCTCTGAGGGCACTCACTGCCATTGTTGCCTCTTACCACATAATCAGTAGTGAGATTTGTAAGCTACTTATGCACAATGAATATTAATATGGAGGTTGTTATGCCGAGATGTATCATAAATAACAGTTTGAAATTTCAATCGGCAAATGCAACAACAAAGCGATGAGATATGCAGGCTTATCTGAGCCTAGGAGTGAGTCACAGACAGTCACGCCGGCAACCAGTACTGCAGGAATACTGGAAGATGTGCATTGGCTGTGATAACACATATATTCTTCTAATAGGAATAAACAGTACAGTGTGGAATAGTTAAAATCAGGTCATTTATCTTACAGTTACAAAAACAAGGCACAACAGGTATGTTTCTCCACTCGCTAAACAAGACCGCAGAACTTCAACAGGGAGCGTGTGACAAATGTAACAGTCTCAGTAACTGCTCAGCTCGGCTGTGGTTTCTGACCCCAATCTGATGAAGGACAGGGTCTAAGGTAGGCATTATGCATGGTCCACAGCGTAGCCATAACAGGAAATATACCAATAAATAAAAAAACATAAAATGCACTGAAAGTATTATACCAAAACTGTGTTTTTTTTAATCAACCTTATCTTTGTAAAATTAAAAGCCGCACCCAATAATCTCCAGTCTCACATCCTACATTATATTCTACACATTACTCTGATATCTCTCTCTTTCTCGCTATATATTTATCAGCAGCTTTGTTGTCCAAAAACACAATTTATGCTTCAAAGTAGGAGATAGAAGCTCCACTGGTCATCAGAAACAGAAAGCCGACTTCAGTGGGCACACGTGCAGTGGCATTGTCTCTGTGGTATTGCTGTGGCACTGATCGAGCTTATCTCTCATGCTCAGAAAAGTGCTTCGCTTCCCCACAGACCTCTTTGGGGGAATTCTGAGAGCCACATCATAAAACTGTTCTGATGGCATTCTCAGAGAAACAGAACTCTAAAAAAGCAAATAAATAACTAGTGATGACTGCAGGGGGCAGCGAAGGACACAGACGGCGAAGCCTCAGGTTTCACTGTGGGCACATTGTCTGATACCTTCCCTGTACATGCTGGCATCATCACCTGTCTGACCCGCTGATATCTTTAGAGAGCATTTCTTGACAGATAAAAGAGAAAATTACCTGACAGTTACTCTTTACTTGCAGTATAAATCCCATTTGTGACAATAGACTGGATATTTACACTGGATACTTTTAAAATGTTTTGAAATATGCCATATAAATGAACATGCAGTTTTGAATAAGGCTTTTAACGGGCTGTACTTTTGTGGTGACAAAAAAATCCAACCCCCCATTCACAAGCAAAGACCGAAACTGAACTCGTGCTGTAGCCCTCTGATGGAGGGGAAGTGGAACCTGTATACTATGTATTCCTCATTGCGGGTTCCTCCTGAAGCTTTTTCCATGACTATGGTTATAAGCGATGCCCATCCATGAGTTGTACAAGCCCTGTGCAATGATACGGCTGCAGTGAGCAGGGGATGGCCAGGCTAACAGCAAGGGGCACGCCAACTCACTGAGACGCATGGCCAATAAGATCAGTAACTTAGCGGCATCACTCCAAGATGTCTGAAGAAAGCTTGTATATTTATCTTAAATCATCATTTGCAATCTACATACTTTTGTATAGTCAAGAACATTCTACTACCATTAAAAAGAGCTTAATAACTCTGGCCTCATCACTGATGGTTTTTACTATTTTTCTCACTTCCAGCTTCCACCTGAAATACACCCTTTATTCGGCTAATAAATATGACACATTAACACCGCACCCTCCTCATCGTACAGTGCCTTGAGGAGGTGAGAAGGCTTGAGCACATCAGGGAACCTAGGGCTATATAGCTATATAAAGTTTTATCTCCAGTCAGGGTCACCCCTGGCAAGCAGAGGAAAAGCTGCAGATGGATTACCTAAAGTTGACATCTTAGGCATCAATAAACATAAATAGACTGGACTAGGACACTTTCAGTCATGCAAAACACCATCGACTGCTTAGATAATGGACACCAAAGAAGAAATACTGTGGCTTTCATAGCCATGAAGAACATTGGACAGACTAACTTGGTACAACGCTGTGAACAGCTGACTGATGCCAATTTGATTCTGTGGACCCCCATTCAATATGTTAATAGAATCGGTTCAAGCTGAAACTGACTGCAAACAAGATATACTCCTGGTGTGGAGACCGGAAAGCCAAAGTGGGAAATGAGAAGGTGGTAAATACAGTTGGCCAGGATTGACTTGGAAGCAGGAACAAAGCTGGAGAGCAACCAAGCAGCTTCTCGAAATCCAATCACTACTCCACCGCCAATACATTGCTCAAGCAACCAGTGTCATCACCAGATGGAGGCCACAGAATCAAACAGACTATGTCCCCAGTGACAAATGGGAGGAGACGAGCAGGACCAAAGTGGATAAGGAAGTCTAAAGTCCAGAAGAAGACAGGACATTCTGGAGAAATGCCATCCATATGGTTGCCAGAAGTTGACATCAACTAGACTGCACCTAAGAATTACAACAACACTGTACGCAATATTACATGTCTGTTGATTGCAAAGTACATTTTTTGTTACACGTGGTTTTTCAGCTCTGCTCAGGCTTCTTCTGGTGTCCTCTAAAAGCAGGCATATCTTTACCAAATTGTATGGTGAAGCAAAAACTGATTCTTTTCAAAAGGAAAAAAAGGGATTTATGTCCCATAGATGGTCACCTCTTCAGTAGACAGCTAACAGCTAACTCCTAGAGGCTTACAGCACATACTCCCCGCATGCCCCCACCAACACATCCAAACTCCTTACAAAGAGCTGGGGGGTGGGAATCAACCCAACAACACCTGACATACTAAGCTAATATGTTACCCACTAGAGACAACACAACACCCATACAGATACATCTTGTAGACTTTTTCTAGGTGCAGTACCTTTCTGAACCATGTGACCACAGAGTACAAACAATACAGACACCTTCCACTGAGCACCATACAAAATGTGTCATCAAAAGCCCATGCTTTCATAATATAATGACTACTCACCGATCCTTATAATAACAACGATGGTAGCTGCTTATCCAGTTAGGATCAATGTCCCCAGAAGCCCCTCTGGAAACAGAGAGTACCAAATGTCCTAGATCAGGCACCAGTTCATCAAGAGAGAATTTATGTTGAATATAAAGTTCTGCCGTTAATAGGGTTACAAAACACAGATGCACAGAGACTATAAGGTAGGGTACAAATCATATTCTGTCAGTTTCCTTTTGTCTTTTGGAGGCTATGACAGCAAGGCACAAAGGAGAAAGGACCACAACAGTGCCGACTCAAGACCAAAGTCAGCTAAGTAATAAGGACTGTGGAGCTGGTCCTTCCCCTGGATCCCAATGCGCAATACCCAGTGCTGAAATATCGTCGGATGGGTGACCTAGCGATAGGGGTAATGGGAGGTGTTGCTTAGAGACCAATCCTTTATTTTAATTAGGAGAATAATGGGACCAAACCAGAATAGATTGCGCTCTGATGTGGCCGCTAAATTGTCCGTCTCATTATAAAGAATGAACCTCATTATGCCGGGCTGATTCTAATAACTTACTATGCTGCGTATAAAAGAAAAATTCCCGCATTGTGCAGAATGTCATGTGACAGTACCAAAAAATAGGAAGACTGATGACTGTCTACAGTATGGGGGGGGGGGGGTGGCTCAGTTGGTGATACAGCACAATGGCTGGGCACCTTCTGGCTTGTGTGTCTGAATGTGGGTTTCCTCCCATAACCTAATAAGATGCATTTAACTTAATTTGTTTCTCTATTTGGCCCATACTGTGCAGTTGCCCTGTGACGGACTGGCACCCTGTATCCTGTGCTCCATGCTTGCTGGATTAGGCTTCAGGCTCAGTGTGACCCTGTACTGGGTAAATGATTATGGATGGATTGAAACTGTCCACAGACATATGGAAATATGATGAATGTGTGATTCACCACACGTCGTACATACTACGCAATGGATTGATTTTGATGATATCTGCCAAAACGGTATTGAGCAACACAGGGTCCACCTGAATGGTCATTATCGCCGTTTTCATCTCACGCGCAGTGCCCTGCATTCATTGCTCCCTGCTCTTCGTTCTTCAGTGGATCTGCACATGTCTTGGCCACACTGTTCGCTCAGTGGTCCTCCTTTTAGCCCCTGGGGAACAGGCACAGCGCAGTCACCTTAAAAATGTAAAGCTACACACCACTCTTTAAAATTAACCTGAAATAAAAATCCATCTTACCCTTGCGCAAATAAAAAAAACAATATGTCTCAGACGCTGATTGATCAATACACCCTGCCTTCAATTCAATCAGAGAGGATGAAGGACAATTCTCCATATAATTTAAAATGATAAAGGCCCATTATAGTGCAAGAAATTCCATTATAAACAAATCCCACCTGTTCAACCCCTGTCCAGCAATCTTTTAAATTTTCCTGTCTTTTTCTGTATCATCTGCCCTCCATATGGGGGTGGGGATGAAGTTAAATTCTCCGTTTTGGGTTCGTTAAATTCTACACAAGTATTCTACAGCCGAGGATGTCAAAACTTTCATTAATCCAGTCGCGGATTCAGTTAAAAGAAATATTTGAGTAATAACACTTTTTATAACTCATGCCATCTTATTGCTTTTTCATCAAACGTCTGCTCTTAAGAGACACATCATTAAAGCACAAAGACTTTAAATTGAAATGCCATTTTTTTTTCCTTTGGTGAATACAGAACAAAATTAAACGTATCTGGACCTCTCTTAAACTGATGCTTTGCCAGCCGTCAGGTGATGCTGGCCATCGGTGGACTGGCAGAATAAAGCCACCAAGTTGTCTGGAGCTATTTAATGTCAGTCCAGGGCAGCCCTTACTGGTCAGCACATAGGTACTATCCATCAAACAGCAGATAAGGGATGGAGGCCTGTATCACACAAAACACTGAACTATACCACAAGTTCTGACAGTCATATTCACAGAAACATCCAGCCTTATAATTCAATACCTGTACTGTTCCACTATTTTTAAAAGCACCCATTCAAAAGGCTACCAGAAAGCACTAGATTAAATTGACAACTCATCCTCGCCTTTCGGTGAGGCCTTTACTGCTTTTACAGCTGAATGAATATTTGAGATTACTGTACCACCTCTACTTATATTATATATTATTTTTTACTTTCCATTTTAAAATCACTTCTCAAAACTGGCCAGTTTCATCAGTTCCGTTAAAAGTCACTGGAAGCACATTCGCAGCAGTGGTCCTTGATTAATGTTTTTTTCTGGCTCAGAAGGACTATCAATTTCCCATTAACATCTACAATGGTTCAGAATCAGTTTTCAGAGCGCCAAGTGAAAATTAAGCTTGAGATTGTGTCCTTTTCAGAACGCTGAAGGGCTTGACCGGCCCTACAGAGGGGAACTGACTTTACTGCTCTCAAATGCATTCAAATTAGTCATTAGCTTTAAAAAAAAAAGGCTCTCATAGCATAGAATTGTGGCTAGTGGTGTCATTGGCCCAGAGCTTTGGAGGCTGTCGGTTCAAATCTGATTACATGTCAGTGTGTCCCAGAACCACAACACCAATCAGTGTAATTTTGCCTCTAAGATTCTCCAGAGGGCTTCTGAGAATCCTATGATAGACTTGCTGCGTACTTCCACAGAGAGAGTCCAGATTTCAAACCCTGATTGGGTCTGCAGTTATTCATAAGAGACCGAAACAATGCCCCTCATCTTGATGCAAACAGAACATCCACTTTAGGTAGAGGATGCTTTAAAGCATGCTAGAGAACATACATCTTCAGACCGGCCACAGTTATGACAGCATTATGACACAAAGTGCCAAAAGTGCCTTCCGTGTATTTCGACTTTACAATTATGATCGAGATGCACATTCAGTAGCCATCAGACCAAACTTAGAATTTCGATCCGTTCCCGGGCTAGTGATAGGCCGTACAATACAATACTTACTACCTACGCCGGGCGCTGACAGCATCTACACAGTCATGCGTCCAGTCTTCCAGCCTGTAGTGATTGCCAGCGTGTGTTTAACAACGTATTGTACAGTAACTTATCATCATATCCTATTCGGCTTACGATATTTTCAACTTACGATGGGGTCACTGGAACGTAATTCTATCCTAGGTTGAGGAGCATCTGTATTGCAGGGACAGGAAGGCGTAACATATCCCGTTACAGCTTCCCTTCCCGATAGGCTGAATTTCAAATAAGCTGCCATAGCAAAACCGACGGCGTCACGTCGCACTGCAAACACAAAAACAACAGACCCTAGGGGAATGTATTTATCTGCAGTTCCTATAATGAATACCCAACCAAGTCCCGTTTTATCACAATAATCCTGTTTTAATGCATTCCAATGACACAACTTCCTGCATCCGCTGGAGAGAATAAGTAGACAGAAAATGAAAGAGAAGTAAAGACAAACTCCAGTGTCAAGGCCAGGGATGCAGCTGCTGTAGGCCTCCTTACACGAAATGTAGGCCTGTTTGTAATGCGAGGTTTCAGTGCCACAACGCACGCATATCATCTGCAGCTTCCATTAATTCTCAAATGATACATTTTGCATCGCTACGAAAAAAATGTGCTTAGAGGCATTCAGTGTATGAAAGTCACATAAATCATTTCTTTTTTAGCGTGGGCCTTTTAGAGAGCTTGAGAAAAACCACATTGTGCTCTAAATTCAGATGCTAGGACAAAAATCGGTTTGCGTTCTTCTTAAGAGGAATCAGCACTGTTAAGCATCCATGGAAATGGCACCTTTAAATCAAATGAGTTATTTATATTTTGTAGGAAACACAGTAAAAGGTAACAAGCCCACATCTGGCATCTGCCAGAATCCACATTATAGGAATGACCAAAATGAGCACATGACTACAACGTCACTTTCACTATCAGCACATGATAAAATAACATGGGCGGTTACTACAATAGCTTGTAAGAGCTCATTCTCATTCTCATTACCAAACACACAACAGGAGATATCCCGGATGGGATGCCAGTCCATCGCAGGGCACATACTCACTGATACACAGGGGCAGTTTAAAGAAACCAATCCAGCTAACAACATGTTTGATGAGAAAACCAATGCAACACTGCGCATCCAAAGTCAGGGACAGAACGCAAACCCCCTAGGGGAAGGAGACGCTACAGTGCTTCCTGGTGAGCCACCTGGCAGGCTCTGCCAGAGTTTCACTGAAGTGTTCAGACCCTTGACAAAACACACATTTTACTCCATCCTTCTTTGAAGCCCCTATCCCAGTCACAGGGAGGCCTGGAATGCATACCAGGCAGCACAGGGCATAGACTGGGGTATACCCTGGGCAGGACGCTGCCAATTTGCCAATTTGCCTAACGGCAAGTCTTTGGACTATGGGAGAAAACTTGAGTACCAGGAAGACACTAGGACTGCAGGATGTGATATGTTATTATGAATATTGCATGTTAGGCACATGCTATTGTCACACTGCAAGGGCCGTGATAATCGTCTGGGTTAGCATTAGGCTGGGGCAGTATATATGTTTTAATACGATCTAGACACTATTATTGGATGTTCCTCTTCAAAATTATCCATTATACAACGACAAATAACTGGAAAAGTTATGGAGGCTATAATCAAGGAGAAAATGGTAGATTACCTGGACTCAAATAACATTTTGAGCGA
>JAODKM010000101.1:579949-594943 GCA_026780845.1 Petrocephalus sullivani | reverse complement strand
CCGAACTGAGCCAAACCAAAGTGAGCTGTACTGAACCGTGTCGTGCCGTACTATGCAGTGGAAAAGCGCCATAAGATAAGCAGCGTGGAAGCTCAGATAAGCGCCTGTCGCTGCTTCATGACCATACTAACACTTTACAGGTAACACTGCTTACAGCATTCACTAAAGAAAAAAAATCCTGGTCTGTTTTTCCGAATAAACAAGATACACTTTACATAAAAAGCACGCTTGTGAAGGACTGTAGTGTTTAAATTTGGGGAAACATCAGCCGCTTTACCTTCCAATCTCAGCGACAGTTCACGCTCAGGTGAAGCTCCTCTCTGCGCTTCTCCTCCTTGGGGCTTCACTCTGCGCTCGTGTGTGAGTGTGGTATGAGTGACAGCAAGGCTTCGGTGTTGATTGGCTATTACTAGTGTGACATAGCCAATCAGAGATTGGTATGGGCGGGACATTAAATGAAGCAGCGGGATAAGAGCAAAGAGCGCAGAGCAAGCGACGGCAGCGGAGCCTCAGTAGCGCACTTTGTAATTACTTAATATCGGTGAGCGTTGCAGTAAAACGCAGATACCAATAATCGGCAAAATGCCTAATATTGCCCCCCAATAACACAGGTCTGCAAATTTTTTTTTCCCAGCTGCATGGGATATTTTTGGTAAGTTTTATGTTTTTTAGGGTGTTGAATCCAAAAATGATCTCCATTTCCCTCCATCACGTAGTTTTTTGCAAAACACGAGGAGTTTACATAAAACAAATCACAACAGCGATGAAAAAAACTCAATATTTTATAATTAACTATGCATAATTTCTTATAATTGAAAAAAGAAACAAAAAACTATTTCTTCATGATATATATTAACACTACGTTTACTCTATTTGTCTGTGCCAAACCCACCCTACCCCCCCCCCCTCCTACTGACCCCCCTCAATTCCTCACATTTTCTATTTGTCTTTCTCTTGAGTCTCGCTCTTATAAATATTAAATTAATGTAAGAAATCGTTATTGGATATGGTTTTTTGACTCAAGAATAGGATACCATATTACAGTTTAAAAAGGGAAATTGTACGCTTAATTACACTAAAAACATGAGTTTTGCAAAAAAAAAAAAAAAAAAATCCCGGGTTCAGTAAATAAAAATCTATAAGAAACAGTCAAAAAATGCAGTTTTTTGGTTGCAGACCTGTGTAACTGACCAGGCCGATAATCGGTCGACCCCAAATTAATACGCAAAATAATATTGTAATATTTTTCTGTGGTGAAAATAGCCATCATCCTAAAAAAACTGTTAATGTTAATGTAATCCCAAATGGATTATTTGCCACACAAACATCGTGAGCTGGCTGATCTGCCGTCCCGTCTGTCAAGCCTTTAGGCTTTCCTTCGGTAACATTTATCACATTAATTTCTGCTTACACGAATGTTTGCTGTGAATAGTAATGCACTGCTGACCGACTGCCTACATTCTTACGTTATGCATTTGTCTTTATTTAATTTGAACAAGCTGGCTCAGTGATGGCTGACATATTGCCGCTCTGCGATGTAGATGCCCTTCCATGTTCCCCGGACCCCCAAAGCTGTTGTAGCCATTCTGACACACTTGAGAATAATTTACTCTCCTGCAGCCTGAATAGCACACATTGCTGCAACAGCATCAGTTCCTAACAAACCTGCCCATCGTTCTTTCAAACACACACTCCTCGACTAACATGAGGCATGCCAGTTAAGGTCACGCACCTCTAACTTGGATTTTTTCCAGTTCAATTCATCTGAGGGGTTCAGCTGTTATACCTTCCAGCAATGTAGTTAACCCAAATTTCTCCCAGTGCCTTTTTCAAGCTGCAGTGCATGGAGCATGACAGGGTTTTCTAAAGGTAAAACACCTTTAGAACCAGAGAGGAACATTACATGAGAAAAGGCTTTAGTAATGGCTTCGGGGAACACAGCTGTAATCGCACTCAGGGTAGAAAACTGCAATCTGTGTAGGACGTCATCCAAGGTTGTCACGGATCTGCAGTTCCACCAGCCTAAAGCCTGCTATAGGGGATCAGTTTAAATTACAACAACTGAGAGCAGTCTCAAGCTGCATTTTAAAATGCATGTCACCGGGCATTTTACATGAGAGAAGATCTTAGGAAAAAGTCAACATGACATCGGAAGCCAAGAAACACACGGCCACATGACCTGTTCGCCTCAGTTACAAATCTGAGAGGGGGCCGCGTCAACAAACAGCTAATTATTTCATAAGCTAAAAAAGATAAAAGCACAAGCCTCGGGGAATTGGGCAAAAAACAGCATTTAGAAAGCTATATACCTTGCTAACCCTTCTTCTTTCCATCCTGACCAGGGAGGCCAGGGGACACAGAAAAAGGTTTCTAGTCTCTGTGGATAAATAATTAAGACATGCCATGCTCCCGGACAGCATCCGGCCAGAATCACCAGCTTTGGCACCACTCAGTTACAACGTAACGAATAAACAGCAATCGTAAAGCAGCCTTAACGATGGGAAGGCAGGTCGCTGAGAAACGATCTTACTCTAATTACTCTAATTAAATCAATGCTCCTGCGAGGATTCCGTCATTCCATTAACTCACAAGGTTCTGACAAAAACATTTGATTCAAAAAATATTACAAGGAAAACAAGCAACATATTCTTTGTTAGTTTGATTACCTCCACTTTTCGCCACCAAATGCCACTTTATGACATCAATATCAATTACAATGTGATTTTTTACATGCCCAAAGGGCACTTGATACGGTTTTACACAAAAGACAGGTACTAGAAGGAAGGCAGTTTACGTGTACGCTGTCAAGTAGGAAGTAGTAGTAAGTCATTTCGATGCGAGAGGCTCTAATTGTGTTGGGGCAATCAGTCCAGTAGCAGAGGGATACATTTTAGGACCACTGCATCATATACTGTATATATGAGTGTTATGGATCTGGACATATTTGAGCCAGCATGCAGATGAGACAGCTATAGAGCTGTGAAAAGCCATCGGACAGGGCTGAGGGGTAAGCTAGCAGATTGCAGGCAGAGCCCACCAAGAATTAATGCTAACTGATCCATTTGAAAGGCAGAAATATATATTGGCAGTCAATCTGTATATGGGGGACTCAGAGATAGCAGCAAGCTTTTTCTAGAAAGATCAAACATTCGTCCAGTCACTTCCATGATTCCATTATGCCAGTGTTAGAGCATTCTTAGAGGAACAAGTGATGTCTGGATATATAACTCCTGCCGTTGTCAGGCTATAGAATACACTAACAAGGACTGGTAGACTATACTTATCCTCTATGGGTGGCAGGGCTTTCTGTGTGACAGCACCTACACTCTGCAATACACTTCCTCACAGTCTGCGAGAGATACAGTCTATTAACATTTTCAAACATCAATTAAAAGCTCATTTATTCTGTGAATGCTATAACATAGCTACTGGTACATAACATCTCGTGTCGTTGTTTCGTTGAGGCTGTATGTGCATTGATTTTTTTTTTGTAGTATTGTTTGCATTGTAAAGCGTCCTTGAGTTTGAGAAAGGCTCTATATATATAAATAAAACATCATTATTATTATTATTATTATTATACGCAGCTATGATCAGTTCACAATTTTGCAATCAGTAGCAATTGGCTACTCTACAATAAGTTCATTAAACAGAAATAAAAGAAGAATTATCCCTGGGCTTATAAGAGAGCTGTGCAAGGCTAGGTTAGCAGAACAAAACCTCTTTAGTTCCATGCAAAAATGATAAATTTGAAATCATTAAAAACTGAATTTATGCATTAGGAAAGTGTGAATTTCATCAATGAAAATACTAAACCGAGTTCACTTATGGTCGTCATTAAAAGTGATTAAGACAAGCAACTGGAATTCTATCCTATTGGCTCTGATTTATGGAGTTTTTCAACAGAACTGTTCCCCGTGAGGAGGAATGCATTTCCCTAGGGACTCCCTAGAATGGCCCTTCCAACACACTCATGGTGTGCTGAACCTAAAGAAAGCTCTATGGCAGCTAAGGTCACCTCTGGTCCTCCTCGCGGTGGACGGTGATAGGGATGGGGACAGCCTGGGATACGGGCCAGAGACCTCAGAACCTTGTCCTACTACCACTATATGAGGTTGTTAGACCCATTTTGAATTTAAACATCTCTAAAAGAAAATCATGCCGAGCTCCTTTTGTATTTAGTTACAAACGAGTGGGAAAACAAAGAAATTAACAGTATAATTTAGCGACAACTCGCCGTTCCTGTTAATTATCTGTTCGCTTTATTTGCAAAGGAATTATCCTGGACATTTCTTAGCTTAACCAGGTGTTTCGAGGGCCAAAGTCATTTGTATGCTGGAGCTAAAATCACATTTTTTGTCTCTCCTTTTGCAGACAAGAAACCAGGATGGGTCATGGAAGCAAGATGTTTCCACTGAAATCAAAACAGCACTAAAATGGCAGTTAAGATGCAGATAACAGCGATTACACTGCCGTGATATTTAATTAAGACTACAGAGCTGCTTCATTTCCAGGGATATGAGCATTTTTAAGGCTCGCTGACTAGACGCTGAACTTTCATTCGCCTCCATTCTAATTACAAGTCAGCTCAAATTCATCACGTGGCATCCCGGGTTATAAGCGCTGAAAATGAAGCAGAGAACCTCCGTGTCCCCAAATGGATAATAAGCCCGCGTCTAAGTGCCTCGTAATGTCGTCGTAATTTCCGATTGTTGAATCAGAGAAAACTTTATACTCGCAACCTGAGCGGCGTCTCTCCTCAGATCTGCAATTAGGCACGGCGAATGTTGGCGGGAGACAGGAGGCTGCTGCGCCGACCGTGCGGCCTGGAGACGCTGGCGTGCGCGCTCGCAACTCGCCGCCAACAGCTGGAGAGCGTGGCGGAGCCCAATCGACGGCTGGCCTTTCCTGCGCGCCATGTAATTAAGAAATAGCGGGATTTTCTTTTAGTAGTTTGTGTTTTATACGGTCGCATATGAAGCTGTTATGTCTGTGCAGTAGCGGATAACTTTACTGAAAGTCAACTGAAGACATGGTTTAGTAACTTCTTGTTCTAAATCTACAGGAATGTCTCCTTTTATCTTTCAATCCAGTTGCTTATCCAGAGTGCATGCATTTACATTTACACGTATTGATTTTGCAGACGTGTTTGTCCAAAGTGGTGTACAAGAAAAGCAGATTACACATTACAAGCAATAAGCTGTCAAGGAGCCGACTAGGAGCAAGTTCGGCTAGGCCAAGTTTCTGTTGAGTTTTAGTAACAAGTGCAAGGTAATTGTGGGGAACAGAGCTATACAAACAGTGCTTAAAAGCCTTCCCTCCACAATGCAAAAAACATCAAGTGAGTAGACCCACATGTAACAAACAACCAACAGGCAAATATGTTGATGAGGTAACCTAGTGAGACAGTAAGGGTTAGTGCTAGGGGATGAATGTTAGGGTTTTAAGCATGTAGCTGGGGCAACTTGTTCCACCACTGTGGAACCATGGATGTAAAATGCCTAGTACAGGACTTGGTTCCACATGGTGAAGGTATCAACACGTGCTGATGATAGAGGGCAGGACAGAATCCCAGTTCTGGCTGAAACACTTTTCTTAAAAATTACCCCAAATATAATTATGACAATTTCACAATTAATACTGAGGGTGTGGTTTACCTGGTTAGCTAGTAAGAATTTCTATTTTACCTATTCTGTTGGACCTTAAACTGCTGTCCATTTGATTTGATCCAGAACGGAGCATGAATTTAGATTGCAGCAGACCAAGAGAGCTTTGAATTGCAGTGATGCATGGCGGCCATTAAATGCTCGACTCTGCACCAGTGCATCACACAGCAAGACAGTCACAGCAAAAGACTAGGTATGGTATGGGAAATTGTGGCTATTATGCAAATTTCTGGGTGATGAGTGCTGTGAATGCACTCTAACCCAGGGAGCTGTGCCCCACCCCACCTCCCCCAGAGACCCCTGCACCAACACTGTGCAAGGGGAGCATTATGTGATAGCTGTTCCAGGAGACAGAATGTGAATCATATGCTTTACTGGGAAAAAAATTCAAATTTACCAGAGTAATAAGGCCATGCAAATTTCACCTCATTATAGACCTCTCAAATTGCGAATCAGACCCCAGGTTATATATATTTACAAATGAGCCTTCTGGTGATTCAGCATTTTTAATATTTTAGTATTATAAAGTGCAATATAATACAGCTTCAATTTATGTTTAGCAACAACAAATGTACAGAATGAGTCCTGGAGAAAGCACAATTTTCTCTCACACACACATGCACCGACTCCTCACAGAAGAGCGTTACCTGTCCCCCTCACCGCCTTGCGGCTTATCGACCTGCTCCCTGCCTCATTCATTTTTATCGTTTTTGGGAATTCTCTAACGAGTTTGAACTGCCGGTGTGGGCCGGTGAGATCTCACACACTTGTTGCAACGGAAACAGGCACGAAAACACAATAAAAGACGCCACAATGGCACAAGGATATCGTGAAAATGTTTGCTTCTGCTGCTGGGAACATAGAGTCTTCCACGCAGTTAGCTCCATGCGGAACAGATAGGACACCTATGAACAGCCAGGCCAGCTCCCAGGCGCACCGATTTGCGAGCAGACTCTCTCCCTCGACATTCTTCAGTGTGAATCATGACAAATCACCCAGCACTAAGGACCCAGGACTCAGCACGTCCAGGGCAGAAGGGGATAGTTTAACCGTAGCTACTATTTATCGTTAATGGACGCTTAGGAGTCTGTGTTAGGTCTGTATGGTTGTTACCGTGTCGGATAAAAGGATCTGTTCATGTTTGACGAACACGAAAGCCTGCCGATGCAGATGGCATGGGGTTGTGGAGTTCAAAAACAGACCTGGCAAGAGGGATGGAGGAATTAAGCAGGCAGCTTCCCGCTAATGCGGGAACGAGTTGCGGGTGATGGCGCCTGTCGCAGGGCCTGTGCGTTACAGGCAGCTAGCGAGGCCTACGCACTGTCGATGGCAGCCTTTGTCAACACCGCGATCCCGCCTTTCTGCCATCTCCAAATCCCTTCATCCCATTTTCTGGTCAAGGAGCGAAAACGCCTGATTGGGATGAAGCGTGTGAGTGTCGGAAAATGCAGCAGATGTGCGTGGCTTAGATGCGCGTGAAGTCAGCCAGGGTAAATATTCCCCGCGCAGTTGAACAGGTTACAGGCAGCATGGCAGATTAGCGGGTAGAAATGCTATCTCGGGCCTCTGCCATTGGGTGTTTTGAATCCTGCAGGTTGTTTTCTGTGTGTGTGGAGTTTGTGTGGAAGGCATGCATATAGTGAGAGCTACTTTTGCGAAGAAAATATTTTGGGGAAAATTTGTCACATGAACTGTGAAGCACGCTGCGACGTTGTCCAGAAAAAAGTCAAATATATGTTTAAGTGTTGTTAGTATGTGATATTGATGCGGGGGGGGGGGGGGGGGGGGGGGGGGGGGGGGGGGGGGGGGGCGCGGGGGGGGCCGGGGGGGGTGGTTAAGTGGGAGTTTTCAAAAAGCTAGATTTCAAATGATGAACAGTCGACCATCAACACTTTGCAATTATCACTGAAAACATGCCACCTACGACATCACAGTAATAAGGCATATTCTCATTTAGCAAACATTAACATGGCTAAGATAATTGAATAAGTGAGTAAAGTGATTAATGGTCATTGTTGACACACAACAACAACAAAATGCGTCCTCTGCATTTAACCCACATGGGTAGCTAACTCAGCACCCGGGCTCAGGGCTTGGGGTGGTACCTTACTCAGGGCACCTCAGTGGTACCTTACTCAGGGTACCTCAGTGGTACCTTACTCAGGGCTTGGGGTGGTACCTTACTCAGGGCTTGGGGTGGTACCTTACTCAGGGCTTGGGGTGGTACCTTACTCAGGGCACCTCAGTGGTACCTTACTCAGGGCTTGGGGTGGTACCTTACTCAGGGCACCTCAGTGGTACCTTACTCTGGGCTTGGGGTGGTACCTTACTCAGGGCACCTCAGTGGTACCTTGCTGGTTGGGGAATCACACTTTTCTATCATAAGTGCCTAACCATTAGGGCACCCCTGCCCTACAGTGGCAGCATGCAGCAAGATTAATGTAATGTAAAATCAGATAAGGACAAACCTCATTGGAGTAGCTAAGTCATAAATAGGTAGTTATCATTTACCCTGCCCTACAGCCAGTGGTGTAGGGACTGGGGGGGAAGACAGGGTGCATGTACATTTTGATGTTGTGCCCCCCTGCCCCCCATATCAAATTCCCTCCTACAGCCTTGCCTGCAGCCATAGTGATAGTCCAGCAAGTGTGAGAAAGTGCCTGAGTTTTGGAAGCAGCAAGATTTGCAATGTCAAATCTGATAAGGACACACCTCATTCGAGCAGCTAAGCTATTAAGGGCTTTGAACAACAGATTACTTACAGTTATTACTAGTATTGAAACAGCAAACGGTGGCAATATAAAAGTTCTAAAGTTAGTTAAAAATTTATGTTTTGTTATGATTTAGTTGGTGAATTAAATACTTGGGACATTTGCTTTACTAGTTTCAGTAATTATAATATCCCACTAACAATATCAATAGAGTTGACTTCATGTTCTTTGGAAGAAAGCCACACACACCCACAGGCACCCCCCCCACAGACACACAGGCACCCTCCTCCCACACACGCACACACACACACACGCATGCGCGCGCACACACACATAGCAGGAGTCAAACCCACACCCCTGGAGATACAGGACCTCAGTAATACCTTCTAGACTCCACACCACCCAGCATCAAAATATGTAAAGTCATTACAAAATTTGTGTTTCTCGTAAAATCTATAAAAATACAATTTATGTTTACAGATTTTAAAAATAAGTTCTGGGTTTGTGACATTTATACCCGTGACACACTGCTTGTTAGAAACACCCAGCTAATGAAATACGTGGTCTTTTTAAAACATCACCATGTGCTTTGGGGTGACCATGGAGGGAAAACAAAATGAATTTAAAATTCAGAGCCGTATTTTCTCCAGCACTTAATTAAATATGCTTTGGAATTTGCATTATTTGGGCAGCAGTCAAAGGGGGCGTGGCAGTCTTTTAACAGCGCGGTGTGTGCATGCCACTCGCCGGGTTTTGTGTGTGGACCTGCCAGATTGGGATGCCGCGCTCGAGGATCCCCGACCTGCCGCGTTCCGTGGCTGGAGGAGAGACTCTGCAGAAACCCGCCTCCACATACAGAGCCATGGAGCTCTGGGTGGCGTTGGCAGGAGGCGGTGTGGGGAAGGACGTCACAAGTCTATAAACAGGACACAAAAGGACAGCATCTCATGCACAGCCTCTCTACGGCTCTGTCAGCGCTAAAGCTGGCACAGTCACACAAGCAGCGCTAAAGCTAACCGCGGCACAGTCACACAAGCAGCGCTAAAGCTAACCGCGGCACAGTCACACAAGCAGCGCTAAAGCTAACCGCGGCACAGTCACACAAGGGGGCTGTGTGATGTCTGACCCGGCTGGACCGGCCCGGTCCAAATCCAGGGCCAGCTGACTCATCAGATGACACAGGTGGTCGCCTAGCTCATGGCTTCCAAAAGGGGAGGGGGGTATAGTTTTTGATTTTTTTAAATGGAAATCATCTTGAAAACCCCTAAGTTGGAAATTTTCTAAGGGGGCCATACACAGACAAATGTGTCTGTGGCAGGACTCGTCTGTCTTGAGTGAGAAAAAAGCAGTACTACGCAGGTTACGTCCATTACCACGTCCATGGCAAAACTGCATTTGATCAAAATGTCTGTCAGAACTTGTCTTGGTGTCGACCCCTGGCTGATGTCACCATGGTTATTAAGCCTGAATGATTTCAATAGCTGTCTATCGGAGAAGAAAGAGAAACATACAGGAAAGAAATATGGTGAAATTATAAACCATGCGAGCCGAAAGGATAAGAGAGACAGTGGGTCAAAGTAAACAACATTCAAAGAGGACTTCGCATCTAAGAGGATCCAATCAGCCGCTTAATCACCGAATGAACGGCTTGCTGGAGGAAACGGGCAGCCGAGAATGGTGCCCATTAGAGCCGGGCCTCACATCATTAAATCACATGACCGGCAGACGGGAGGCCGCGCCGACTCGGAAGGCCGCCTGACCGAGTGCCGATCGAAATCCATCAGCAGTCTGCAGCAAGTCATTATTTTCAGGAACTTCGCTTTTAGCCGTCTCTCTTCTCGCTCGGCCTTTATAAGTAACTCACACCTCCCACCGGTGCTCCGCTGCGCTGTGGCCCGCGGAGCAGAATGCTGGATCGGCCCACCCACGGTCAGCAGAAACGCTGGCACCAGCCCGAATAGAGGTGACTCTTTATTAACATGTGTGGATGGTGCTTGGAGCTGCCATTCAGCTCGGGGCATCGAGTGACAGTGGCCCTTGTAGAAAAGTTTACCCACTTACACTGCTGATGGCCCTCACTTGGATTGCTTTTTTCTGCCCCCGGTAACCCAGAGCAAAGTCCTGACCACTGTCTCAGCCTGACACTATTCATAGTGATTTATTCCACCTCTCCCTGATTCTCCGTGTCCCTCTCTTAGAGTTGTCACCTTGGAGCTCTGTTAGGACTGGACCTAAATGCCTGAGCTGCAAATGTGCACCGTTATCTCTCTCTCTCTCTCCTGCCGAAACCGGCAAACTGCTCCCACTGAAAGAAAATAAAAACCAAACAAACAGAATAAAGCTTCCTGTGCATGGCATGCTGGGTAGCACTGTCAGATCACACCTCCAGACCCCCCCACCCACACCACCATGACCAGGATAAGTGGCTGGAACAGGTACGGGTTGATAAAGCTCCTTGTGACACACGGGGCTGTTCCAGGAGCTGTCCCACAATGGGTCTGCTGGTCCTACTGCTATTTCCCCTCCAGGCAGACAAGTCATGGTTATAGCATGATCAAGGCTCCTCATGCTCAGGGAGACCCCGGGGCAGGCTGTCGTGCGAGGATAGCACGGATACACACACATCATTCCCGTAACCCACAGGCCACTGCTCGCTTCAAACTAATCACTGCTCTTCCCCGAGATGTACGCATCAGTCTCTAATGTGCCGCTTAATTAACTACAGCCGGGAAGACCCCGGCAAGCGGGGTGGGGGGGCAGTCACATCAACTTGGGGGAAACGGCGGCTTCAGAATCACCGTGATGGACGGCGTTCGCGGAGGATCCGTAGAACCTGTAACTGCCACGGTAAATGTTTTCCTATGATATCTTAATGCTTTACGAGGGCCATGCTTGTTAAATTGAGCTATCTGAAGATGTCATTGCACTTTTCTTTTTTTCAATTTGCCACCTACAAGCTAAATTATTGACCAGAAGACTCTGTGTGAACTTCTGTGACCCCTTTCCCAGCCGTATGCGGACTTGCTTATTTTTTTAGGTAAGATAGAATAAAGCTGTATTATTTCTAGCGATAATTATAATTGCCGTCTTTTGTTACTAAATAAAATCTGAGGTGCCACAGGAAATCGAGGATCCAACACCGTATCAAAAAAAAAAAAAACACTAAATGCTCAGATGGTAGGTTTCTAAGGGGAAAGTTTTCACTTACAGTGAATTTAAATTCGGCTTTAAACGTAAGCATGACAGCTGAGATCCCTGAACGCGGGAGCTAGTGATGGTATTCTTGCTGGAAGTCTTTTCAGGTCCGGCTGTGCTTAATCTTCACCTGCCATTCTTACTGATGATGTCCAGGTAGCCCGAGGAGACGCTTCTGGACGGCCGGCCCAGGGGCCCCCCGTGGGCTGTCGGTGGGGCGTCGTTTGGTGGTCTCAGTCGGGCTGCTGCTCTCGTCTGCCTCCTGTTCCCCCCTTATCTGGAGACCTCTGTGGTAGCTGTGGTCCTTGGAGCGTCACCTTCACAAATGCCTGTTTCGTCACTTACGGTGAATGTGCGGAAAACTGGCATCTGATACTGCAGATGAATAAAACAAGACATTTATAAGCTCCATTTGCATAACTTAGTATATTTATAAAATGGCACTTGGTGTATTGTATCCAGATAATTTGGAAAGGCAATGAAAATGGTTAAGTTTAAAAAAATATTCTAGTACTGCCTGGTTATACAGCAGTTTTTTTTTTTTTTCGTAATGCAGTAAATGAGAGGGAACGTCTATTCAGGAGTTACTCCAGCCCTGCAAAGTGCTTTTTTTCCAGCAGAAAGTAAAGGATTAAAAAATTGATTTTATACCTTTACGTAGAATATAGTCAGGACCATTTCCTTTTGAAAATCCATTAGGACTCAGTGAGCATGCTCCAGTACAGCTGTGCGACTAACAGAGGGGGCGTAGGCGCGGAGCACAGGCAGCACCTTTGGCCAGGCCACGCAGAGGCAGCGGGTCCTGATCACCCAGCAGAGGAGCCCCTGCCAACCCAGCTAACAGCTCATAACCCCGCAGTGTCACATCGATACTCATACGCCGCATTCTGCATCAAGTTCCCATTTCAAGAGGCACCTTCGTTGGTTTCTGCCGATCTACTCCATTTCAGTTTGTTTCATTCACTTCAAAGATAATGCCATCTAGTTCTTATGTCAATGCTAGACCTATGCTCAGCACCCTGGATCAACTATGTAGTATAGCAGTCTTATAAGCAGTGTTCCTGAAGCCGGTCCTTGGGGGTGCCCAGACAGTCCACAGTGGGGGGCTGCGAGGGAGCAGACGTGTGGACCAGACTGAGAAACACTGTTGTAGAGATATAAACATGAGCAATGGGTCAGCTCAAAGATGTCGATAGGCTATGATTCGATAACATTGTGGTATTTTTTCATTTCGGAAACCACGTCCTACTGGGCAGTGTGGTGGCCCAGAGGTTAATGTCATCATCTCACTCCTGCAGGGCCATGACTTCTGGGTTTGTAGTCCAAAAACACGGTTTGGTGGACTGGATTAAAAAAAACTGCCCATAGTGCGCGATCGTGTGTGATGAGCTGACAGTCCATGCAGAGAGTCCTCCTTAAAATAAAGTTGTTTGGGGATACTGAGGCCGACCTAAAGTTGGATGAGTGGTCAAAATATCTCCATCTATCCATCTTCCCACCACAGTCTTGGCTAACTTTACAGGGCATTCAAAACTGATTAATCCATAAATTTGGATCAGCCTGAGAATTGCAGATTGAACTCCACCAGATCATGATTGATTTAAATATATTCACCTTGCCAGCATTTTCCTGAATGACGTTTCATTTTCGGGACTTCTTCAAGTGAAACCAGCCCAATCTGCAGTATCGTTTACCATCCGTCCGTGGTTACGTCACATCGCCATAGCGAATGGACAGAAACCGGACAGATTCAAATGATCTCAGATCACTTCCAAAACGCAGGGTGATAATATTTCTGTGAGACCATCTGCTGTGTATATCGTTTAATTCTCTAATTCTCTAAAGCTTTATTTAATGCCGAAGCCAAACGCTCTCACGGAGCACCAGTGTCTGCTGTGGTAAACAGATCGTACGAACGATCGTAGTGAGAGGAGATTCGGTCACTACTGAAAGACAAGTGCTTCACTGGAGCAGGAGCGCCAGGATGACAGGAAAGAGCCTGGCATTCCTCGTCTCACATGCTACAGTCATGCCTTTAACGTAATGTTAATCAAAACTCCACCCACAAATCCGAAACACCGGTATCAAACAAGTAATGGGTGAAAAGGCGAGAAAATTATTTAAGGAATCCTGTTATATCCGGTACACTTATTCAACAGCCCATCACAGTTATCTTACCCTATGCAGAACAAGAAATGTATTTATTTTGCAGGCCCTTTCACCCTAAGTGAGGAAAGCTTGGCCGTAGATTAGAATCAGCCAGGATCAAGCACTCCTGGAGTGTTTGGGGTTAAGGGCCTTGATAAAAGGTCCAGTTGTGGTATGATTACTGTGTCAGCAATGAGATTTTCTGGGCACGGCATAGGGTCCTAGCCAACAGAACCAATTTATTATCCAGTTCTTATAGAAAATTATTTAACCAAGTAACACGGACATGTGTATTATTTCTCAGTCTTTAAGAAGACGTATAACTGGATAGTTACTAACCACATGTTGCACCTGCAGCCTATCGCATCCACCTTGGTTATCTGCAGCTTCTGGCTGGTCCGGGTACCGGGATCCGCTCCAGCCAAACACACCTGCGTATCTGCCAGCTTCCAACAAGGTAACAAAGGACATCAGGTTTTCCCCAAAGTCTGACCGCAGTAATTCGATCTTTCAGACCAGATCCTTCCCAAAAACTGCTGCAACAGCAGATATTTGGAAATCGACTATCTTACACAGACAACATTGGACGGATGCTACCAAGAATTATTATTATTATTGCATATTTATTTCCTCAGGCCTTACAAATACATCAGGCCGGCTTAGATATTTGTTTTTCCTCATTTCTAACGCAGGATAATTTCCAACATCTCTGCTCATTTGCCGTCTCCTCCGTGGCATATTGAAGACGAACCTTCATCAGTTTTTGATGGAAGGGTTTAATATCTCAATCCTTAACCCCCTAGTGCAGAGCTTGAAATCTTGATGCCCTTCTCATACAGAGACCATAAAGACTTTCAAAACAGGGCAAAGCACAGCAATATTATTCTCTTTAAATTGAAAGGAAAAAAAGATTCAGGTGACTGGGGTCAAAGGTGAGTGGTTCTTGACACACCAGAGCACAACAATGAAACGGGTCCTTTGCATTTAACACGTGACTGTTTTAGTGCCCTAGGACGGTACCTTGCTCAGAGCACCTCACTGGTACTTGGAGGTTGGGACTTAAACCAACAAGCTTTCAATTACACGGTTGCATCCCTAACCATTCCGTCACCTGCCTACCCCAAATAGATCGGCATTGATAAGCACAGGCTTTTTAAAAATGTGACAATTTGTCGGCTGCACATCCACGATGCGAATCACCACATCCCAAAGGTGCTCTATTGGATTGAGATCTGGTGACTGTGGAGGCCATTTGAGTACAGTGAACTCATTGT
>JAODKM010000101.1:555432-579678 GCA_026780845.1 Petrocephalus sullivani | reverse complement strand
TCCTCTGACCTCTGGCATCAACAAGGCATTTTCGCCCACAGAACTGCCACTCACTGGATGTTTTCCCTTTTTCGGACTATTCTCTCTAAACCCTAGAGATGGTTGTGTGTGACAATCCCAGAACATCAGCAGCCACGCCTTGAACTGCTTCTTCCACTCCATCAGTGGATGGGAGCACGACGGCGCTGCCATGTGAGAACACCATCAGTGGATGGGAGCGCGGCTGCGTAGTGGATGGCGCTGCCATGTGAGAACACCATCAGTGGATGGGAGCGCGGCTGCCTAGTAGACGGCGCTGCCGTGTGTGAGCACCATCAGTGGACGGGAGCGCGGCTGCCTAGTGGAAAATAAAAGGGGTGCCAGTTGCTTGTGACCCCGACCAGGCCCCGGTCCTTCGTTCCCGCACACGAGCCGACCTCGGCCTGCTTTGTTATCACCTCCAAAACAGGGGGAAGGTTCTGCAAACAAACATGTTTGGTGAGAAGAGATAATTACACTCAGCACTCATTTCCTGCTACAGCAAGAGCAATAGGTAAGTGTAGGTCAATTTGAATTGGAGTTAATTGTATTTCAGAGTAATTACCATGCGGTTATGAGTTATGAGGGAAACCATATATCATTTAAAGGCAATGTTTAACATTTCACAGTGGCGTCCGCTTGGGTATTCCTACCTTTATCTCCCCTTAATTTTAAGGGTGAAATAAATGAGAGGAGGCCATTAATTTAACACGCAAAGCACATAAGGTGTTTAGCGGTACACATGGAGATGGGGTAAAATGTGACGGCTGCTTGTTGGGGTCACGGCGGGAATGAATGAAACGAGGAGGCTGATTAGGGGGGAAGCATAAATGGATGGGATCTCATTTAATGTGGTGGCGAAATTTCCGAACTTAATGAAAATAATGAATCTGCTTGAAATGCTATCGCTGGAGGCGACACCTCCAGAGTAAATATAAACATGGCGAAATGGTACAGTAACACGGCTTTGAGCAGCCCTGCAGCTATTTATAATTTTGTCATTTTTGACACCCCAGAACAGTGAACTAATTAGGTGCTCGTTTGATGATGCCTAGGTCTGAAATTCGGTTTTATAGGCGGCCCCTACTGATGCCTGTTAACAAGTTGCGTATCTCCCTGATTGGCCTGGGCCTTGGGAAGTAATCGCCACTAGCCTGACGGGGGCTGGCTTGATTCCACCAGGGACAAACTGCCAAAAACTTGTGCGGGAAAGTTGATGTAGCGTCTTGGAGGCTTGACCGTCTTATTTGGAGATGCAGAACAATCAAGGCCACAATATGCTGCATTTGTTATGGATATAAGGCTTCAGTCATCCTCCATCTATTAACTGAATGACTAATGTGGCTGTTTGTTCTTCGCAGATGGGAATGAAAACATCAGGTGGGGGGGCTGTTTGATGCAACACACTGACCTATAGTTAACAATGCAGATCAATTTTTCTACAGGAAAGGGTAAAATTTGCATAAAACACAAATGTCACCAAATGTGACACTGATACCGCTTAAAAAAAAAACTGACAGCCTTGATTAACAACTTTCCTGAATTGTGGTCCAATCTATCCAAGTTTAATGGGAATGATCTGAAGCTTTTCTTACCGGTTCCCATTAAATGTGCCAACGTCCACGGCGTGTCCATAGTAGTGTGTCGACCTGGTAGCATCCTGTCACGATAAGCTGTCAACGAAGGCCACACAGGCGTTCCGTGAGAAAGCTGCCGCATTCCTTAGTCTGTGTTTGTTAGTTTGTTATTCTGCATGGGCACGGGGCGTAGAGGAGAATCCCTGCCCAGTTCCTATCCAGTTATTCGTATTAAATAGTGTTTGGCTTTCTCAATATTTATGAGCGCCGTCAGCTTCAATTCAGGAATTAAACCAGTAAATAAATACACGGAAAGAAAAAGGCTTCCGTGCGGCCGTGAGGTTCGTGCTGTCATCCTCACAAAGCCCCCGTCCCACAATTCCTGCACGCAGAACTTGACATGCATCACCACTGTTGGGCCTGTCAAAAAGAGGCCGCAAGGTACATCCACCATAACGCATTCAGAGACACACGGGTGCCTTTAAGGGGAGAATGCCACGTGGAAAAAACTGAGTGAGCCAGCTTCAGAAGTGCACTAGATTGAATCACTCATACATATGCTATATATAAGTTGTACATATTTAATTTTCACTCACGTCCCCGGCTGAGGTTAATTGCATCCGGGAAAAGCGGGTAATATTTACTGAAGGACTTGTATAATACCCTGCGATATTGCTGAGATTTACAAAGATGTGTGTCGATCATGTTTGCATCCTCGCCTTTGAAAATGACACAATTCCGTGGGTAGGCAGTGATGGAGAATGGAGCAGATGAGATGAGAAGCGCGACGATTAAATGCAACCCTTGCAGGGTCCCCTGTAGGACTTTGAATAGAATAATAATAATTATTTGATTATCTTATTGAATGGAAGGCAAATCTGGAACTCAGCAATGAAGTGACCTGTGACATGGATCACAAGTGTGGAGTTTGTTTTTGCTATACGGGGGTGGGGGGTGGGGGGGAGCTTTTGCCGGAACACAGAATGACAATAAAAACCATAACATGGGATTGGAAAGCTGCCGTTTGTATGAAATGAATCACATAGGAATTTTTCTCATGTCCCATCTTGTTCTGCAGTAGATATATAGAGTTAAGGACAAAGTGTGGCAGTGTATCACAGGGTCCGCCATTTATTCGGCATCCCCGGAGCATTTTTCACGATTAAGGGCCGCGCTCAAGGGCCCAAGAGTGATATAACTATGCTCTCAGCCAAGGGCTCCAAACCCATGACCTTCTGGTCATGGGCACAGAGGGCTGACCCACAGAGCTACACAATGCTGCACTGTCAACTTGGCTTTTTGTGTTTATGTTTTTTCATTTGGAATGGAATTTCTATCTAGGGACCATGGAAAGACAATCTTACCGTACAGAAACATGGCACCATGACACTTCTGACAAGTCTGAGGACCGGAGTAACATCACGCTGCTGTGGGTGGCTTTTGGGTGAACTCAGCGGAGGAGTCCCTGCGATGTGGTCCCAAAAACGGGACAATGGGCGGAAAACACCACTAAATCCACGGCTGCATGTGCACTTCCAGAAGGCCCCTTTCATCTTTGCGTGAACTGCCCTCCATGTGCCCTTTCCATTCACTAGTCGGCCATGGATTATTGAGGTTTTGTTGCATTCCAGAATGAAGCCCCTACACTCAAATCCCGCCAACACATTCGTATTTATCTCCACTTCTGCTTCTCCCTTAACAACCTGATACGGATCTTGAGTCCTTTGGCATTCTGGGAAAGGAGGGAGGGTCCAGGGCCATTATTCTTCTGGGTTCCTTCCCAGCTCTAAGCGAGATGTAACCATGACCTCCCAACCTTACTTTTCACTTTCTTTCATTCACAATTCAATTTTTTTTTTCCTTAAACTCATTTCTCCAGAGCGCTGTTCAGCGAGTTGAATGATAAATCCCTCTAATATAAAATCTTTATTAGGTCATGCTCTGGAAGTCGATGTTTTCTTTTTGGGATATGGTCAAACAGCACAGCTCGCCAGTACATGTGCAGGACTGTCTTTGATGGAGCTCACGCCAACCCACCCCAAAGCCCGTGGGCCCTGTAGCCTTTCAGCTCGCCGTCAAGCCTCTGAGTTGCAAATACAAGTGCTGGAATGGGGGGGCATCAATAAAGCTGGTCATGGGCCGTGTGAGTGGGCCTCAGAGAGGAGTCAAACCACCATGAGAGGAGAGGGGTGCAGCTGTCCACAACCGCTGCTACGCATCCCATACAGAACCTCCAAGATGAATTGCTTTCTTTGCACTCAAGAACAGTATGGTACGGGTTATTAATTGCAAAAGTATAGCAGTTCAGTTTATTCTCAGTGCTGGGCGACGTTCCCATCCGAGGGCAAATTAACTGGATGAGCAAAATGCATGGAGTGGAAAATTGGACCTCCGCTCATTCCCAGCATTCATCACTTATTTGCCTGGATATTGTTGTTGAAAATGCGGCGTACAGGTGAATGGCGCCCTCGGGCCTGCCACCATGGCCAGCATGACCACGCCCCCTTCAGGTGAAATCCAGAAGCACCTGTTACATTACAGTACACTGCACTAAGTGTAATTTAAGGACCTCTCGAGAGTGAAACCTTCCTGATGTACAGAGCTTGCTCATTGCTAAACTGTAATAGCAAAGCTGTTTTTTAGACTCTCCTGGATTGTGATTTGTATTTGGACATGATTCATTCTGTTTTGTTCTGGGACATTTTCCTGGGCATGTTATGAATACTCTGCTAACTCGGCTGCCTCTGTTGTGATCTGAATTAGCTGTGCTGAGTTGTTGGTTTTTCGTCGCCATGCAAACTGACAATTTCTGAAACACTTAAAAAAAAGACACACAGGCCATCTAGCGATAATGTCTGTGGCAGGAAAGTGTGTGTGAAATAGCATGTCATCCGGATGTGCCCATATACAGGAGGTGGACCTTAGTGATGCATTTTACTACCAATAATGCAGCTATTTTTTTCCCGTTATAAGGATGCAAATTCCAAGTGCTTCCAAAAACACTACTGGACTACAGGACGCTTTGAGAACAATGTTCTAGTCCTGTGAGCATTTTTATCCGGGTGAAACATTTGTATGGTAAACCCACACAAATTAGCAAATAAATTACCCAACTCATCAAAAGTCTTAATTAATCTAAAGCACCAAACTGTGCGGCAAAACTGAGGGAGGGAAGCTACCGTGTTTTTGCATTTGTTTAAGATGAATAGATACTCTACAAGGCCGGATCTGCGAAAACACAAGTCGACACACCACTTACTCATACAAAAAACATCATAATAAAAACAAAATGAAGAAAAAAAGAATACCCATTACTACTACTGCTAGTGTAGGCTACCGTACTGACAAATATCGGAAGGAAAAAGTTCTTAAAATAGTTCAGTTTGTACCGATGGGCTCTCAGCCTTCTGCTTGACAGTAACAGCTCATACTGGGAGTACAGAATATGGGATGGATACTGGGGATTCTCTCTACCTGTTTGAGGAGACATAGTTCAAAAATAGACTGAAGATTATATTGATCCTTCTGACCAATGATCTTCACGCTGAACCAGATGTATTAACTTTGATGTTAATGTAGCAGAAAGATTCCCAGTACCCAGTCAACATGAACATTCCAGGTTAAAGTGCTATCAACACAGACACGGAGAGGCTTATGGGACTGATCTTGTTTGATTGGCCGGGTCTGTTTGATTGCCGGACTATGATCGCCCACTTCCTTAGAGTCAAATGAGATCTCCTGAGCTTTTTTTCATTTTGAACAAGGTGATTTGTGTCACACCAATCAATAAACTCCCTTACTCCTCAATGATATATGTTTGCATCATCATGCCCGTAGAGTAGACTTAACATATCAGAACCATCGCAGTATTTAAAAATATAATTTTGAGTGCCTGGATGAGCACTCCTTGGTGTACAAAGTATAAAGAACAGGCGAGCTGACCCAGCCTTGGGGTGCACCGGTACTGAAAGCTTCTACCTCTGCACTACTATGGACTGAAAGTCACAGACTGACTTTAACCCCCTGAGTTCTTTTAGTCGAAAATGAGTGATTCCACTTGATGACTGAAGAGTTGACGGCTGTCTAAGTTTTGGAATTAAAAAATATGGCTGAAGAGTGTTGGAAGCAGAGATGAGATCAATAAAAAGCAGTGGAGCATAAGCTCCACTGTCCTCAAGGTGTTTTAAAACCAAATGCGTGATGCCAATAATAGCATCATCTGTTCAGAGTCGTGGGGGGAGAGGGGTCCAGGGCCTATCCTGGAGGCTACAGGCACAAGGCAGGGAACAGCCCAGGATGGGCGGCAGCTGTACTGGGTCTAATTTGTTATTTATGTCAGCTTGCAGCACAGACACCACACATTTCTCATGATCTCTCCTGGCAACTGGAGGAAATGCCACTGCTCTAAAATCGCTGTCAGATGGGCTTTTGTGGGGATGGGAATCATTTCAGAACTTTTCCAGAGAGAAGGAACCTTGTGTCTCTGTCTAAGGACTGCTGAAAGCCAGCCTGTTAATTCTTCAGCACAGGTTTTTAAAAGGAAAGGTGAAATCCCATCTAGCCTCGTCGCCTTCTTTAAAGGGACATGCTTAAAAAGATACTGAACATATCGTGGATCAATCCAGGGCCTGTCCTCAGCACACTCAGTGAACAGTGAGGAGTCTAAATCCTTAATACACTCTGCTGTATATTCATGAGTCTCAAATCTCAGATAAAAATTATTTAGATCATCAGCCATTTTCACATCATCAGATGTGACACGTCCTGGCTGGGCTCGGATTTGTAATAGTCTTCATGGACTCCAACGGTTCCTTCAGATTAGAATTATTAAAATTTCCCTCTAAAATATCCTTCTGTCGTTTCCTGGCCGATCCTTCTATACAGATCTGACAGTTAGGCGGTCCTGGGTTTAAAAAGTTTTTTTTTTTTTCATTTTAATGCAGTTTTTTATCTATTTTATAATGTAAGGTTTGTTATTTGGATAAACAACAACTGCCGTTTTTTTTTGCCAAATAACAAACCTTACATTACAAAACTGCTTCACTAGGTAGACACCTAACAGTGATGGACAGAATGACTAGCATAGAGGAATGCCTTTCCGGTTGATTTTGATTTAGTATTTCTTTGGAGTTCTTATACTAATGGCCTTTACTTTAAAAGTGCTTCTCAAAGTTTTCAAAAAAAACTTCTTTAGAGGTAACTGATTCATAAGTTGAATGCAATTGAAAGACGATGCAATTTTTAGGGCATGTAGGGAAACAAGACAGTACAGAGGCGACGTATCCACAAGGCTACAGTTACCATTGCTAGTTGCTGGATTACTGCATCGTGCTGACCGCTGTGTGCGCTTACCACTGTGCTTATCACTGCGTGCGCCTACCACTGTGCGCGCTTACCGCTGTGTGCGCATACCACTGTGCTTATCGCTGCGTGCGCTTACCACTGTGCGCCCTTACCGCTGTGCGCGCTTACCGCTGTGCTTATCACTGCGTGCGCTTACCGCTGTGCGCGCTTACCACTGTGCTTATTGCTGTGTGCGCTTACCACTGTGCTTACCGCTGTGCGTGCTTACCACTGTGTGCGCATGCCACTGTGCGCCGCTGTGCGCTTACCACTGTGCTTATCGCTGCGTGCGCTTACCACTGTGCTTATCGCTGCGTGCGCTTACCGCTGTGCGTGCTTACCACTGTGCTTATTGCTGTGTGCGCTTACCACTGTGCGCCGCTGTGCGTGCTTACCACTGTGTGCGCATGCCACTGTGCGCCGCTGTGTGCACTTACCACTGTGCGCACTTACCGCTGTGTGCGTGCGCTTATCGCTGTGTGCGCTTACCACTGTGCGCCACTGTGCGCGCTTACCACTGTGTGCGCGTGCTTACTGCTATGTGCGCTTATCGCTGTGTGTGCATGCTTACCGCTGTGCGTCTCTGTGCGCGCATACCACTGTGCGCTGCTGTGCGTCTCTGTGCGTGCATACCACTGTGCGCTGCTGTGCGTCTCTGTGCGCGCATACCACTGTGCGCTGCTGTGCGTCTCTGTGCGTGCATACCACTGTGCGCCGCTGTGTGTCTCTGTGCGCACATACTGCTGTGTGCGCTTATCGCTGTGCGTCTCTGTGCGCGCATACCGCTGTGCGCCGCTGTGTGTGCATACCACTGTGCACCGCTGTGTGTCTCTGTGCGCGCATACCGCTGTGTGCGCTTATTGCTGTGCGTCTCTGTGCATGCATACCACTGTGTGCCGCTGTGTGTCTCTGTGCGCACATACCGCTGTGTGCGCTTATCGCTGTGCGTCTCTGTGCGCGCATACCGCTGTGCGCCGTTGTGCGTGCATACCACCGTGCACCGCTGTGTGTCTCTGTGCGCGCATACCGCTATGTGCGCTTATTGCTGTGCGTCTCTGTGCGCGCATACCGTTGTGCGCCGCTGTGCGTCTCTGTGCGCGCATACCGCTGTGCATCTCTGTGCGCGCATAACGCTGTGTGCACTTATCGCTGTGAGTCTCTGTGCGCGCATACCGCTGTGTGCGCTTATCGCATACCAGCTGGTCTCCGATGCACAAACTGATTTACAATGAGGATAAGCAAACCAGCAGGGGAGGTGGCACAGTGCTGAGATCTCTTCTCCAGTAAGCATCAGGCCCAGTTTGTATTACTGATGACTGAAGTACTTTTGTTCCACCCCTGTAGCTCTCCTGAACTACAGTGACACATGGGCAATATGGACTCATTCCTGATGAATCGTCATGCAGAACTCATTTTAAATGGCTGGATTCTCAGGCACCAAGCTAAATATGTCTGATTCTCAGGATTAGAAAACCGCTTGAGGGGACAATCTTTCTTTTTTTCCACCATCATATTTAAGAACATTACAAAACATGCAATTCACAGTCTAGCTGTCTAAATATGTAAATGCTTTTCAAATTTTCTCAAAATAGTAATTTAACTGTTTGGGTGGTTGCCTAAAAATCCCCAAAGACTCAAATGAGTAACAGCTTCATGACCCAAAATCTGACAGCAACTTTAAACCAGGCTGAGGAAGATCTCTACATACCACCAAAACAACAAGCACAATATACATAGTTCAAACAAAGCGTGAACTTTGAAAAAACACTGAAGCGCAGACCCAAAATAAAATTTCCTGAGTGTTTAAAAAAAATAATAAACAAGCATAAACAAGCCGAATAATTTCATCATTCCTACCGGCACATAGCTAGAATGAAAATCAAAAGAATGAACAAGGATCCAACAGCAGAACAGACACGTGCATCCCTTTTGGAAGAACGCTGGGACTAAGCCTGAAAACATACCACTTGGCAAAATAATGAAAATATTATGAAAATAAAGAAATATATATTATAATATTATATTGCCACTAAGATTAAATGTCTAGTGCATATGGCCAGAAACCAGACCTAAAAGAAAAAAACCTTTCACTGACTAACTCAAAGTCATTGATGGAACATGAGATAGAACTGAAATACATCTGCCTGTCACTATCCGGCTGCTAACGCCATCATTGATAACTGAAATTCCTTAATGGTTCCAAGTGTCATTGTATTTGCTTGTTCAGAAAACAAGCCCTGCTGAAAGGCTCAAATTCCAAGTTTTGGAAGGGAAGCATTGTAAGATAAACTGGGCAGCAGTTTGGAAGGATCAATATAACCCTTCTGGAAACCAGTGGGACCAATCGTAGGCTTAATTTGACTGCCCCACCCCCATTTTGGAGACCAGTATGACCAATCGTAGGCTTAATTTGACTGCCCCACCCCCATTTTGGAGACCAGTATGACCAACTGTAGGCTTAAATGAGCTGACCTGCTCCCCTTATGGCGAACAATGTGACCAGTTGAAGGCTTAATTTAACTTCCCTTTTGCCCCCTCTGGAGGCCCCTTGTGACCAACGGTAGGCTTAAATTGACTGCCCCAACCCCCTTCTTGAGCCCAATGCAACCAATCCTTGGTTTAAATGAACTGCCCTGCTAACCAGACTTAGCCACTTAGCTTGGCTTTGCCACACCTGACCACTACCCAAGCCAACGTGTCAATGCAAGTCAGTACTGAAATCACGGACACTGATGACAGCAGCATGATTCTATACCACTGAAGACATTATCAACAGAAGACTCAGGTATGTAACACCTTAGGTACGAAGCACGGAGAGCACAAGAAAGACAATGTTCAATCAAGAAAAAAGCACCTGTCCCTGTGCAGAGAAAGCTGAAAGACTTTTAGATATGAAAGGTTTGACACAACGCTGCATGTGACTGCCCCTGTGATTGGTCGGAGAAATGAGAACTTCAGAAAAGACATGTCAAGTCTTCAAGGATGACACACATTTTTGTCTCAGTCTCTGATTCCTTGGCTCTGTCAGTTTTTCACCAGGATTCATGGATAATGAGCACAGTTGGTAACATCTGTAAACCACACAACAGGGCCCACAAGAAACACCTGGTGGAGACCTCATAATACAACTGCAAGTTACTAGCATATAATCCTAATTACATATAAGCTCAAGATTCTAACGAATTAATCAAAATTTAGATACAGCTCAGACATATGGGTAATAATTTAATCAACACTCAAAATCTCTGAGCCGGTATAGTGCTGAAAGCAGGGAAAAATTGCATAATATTCTGTTCAGTCTTTAATGCAGGTTCATAAGATGATTGCTGTGATACAAAGCGTTTTCCATATTATTTCATAATTAATCATTCAACGAGATGTTTCTAATCCGCTGCCTTTGAAGTACACATGTAAAATCCCCGACAGAGCTCGAGGAGGGATTGATGTCTCTGAGATGTCTAATAAGAACGGAAGATAATTCCTTCTGGGTTAGCTGCATTAAACTGGTGTGCTGGACGTAGCAGTCTTACTGGTTAAGGAACATGTGAACAAAAGTGGCTGGTTTCCAGTCCCTGAGAGGAACCTGCAATCCACACCCTCAACCTAAACCTCTTCACACAATATTCAACTCCATAAACAAGGGAAAAAAAATCTCGGTAACACTTTCTATGAATGTCATGTTTATAAGAATCTATTAACACATTCATAACACATTATTATGCATTCATAAAGAATTACAAACATAGTTAGAACACATTATAGCCATATTTATTTTGCATTATGCATACTTTATAAATCTCTCATTTATAATGCACTATAGATTCCTTCATAATGCAGTTCAAAGCATCCTTAATTCTTATACCGACCATTATAATGTATTATAGATAACAGCTTAACTGGATCTTATTAAGTATGATAATCAACACATAATTCCTAATGTCTGTCAATAGAAGATGCTGTAATTCTTTATTGATTCTTATAGCAAAAATTATAATGCATTATGAAGGTATCTATAATGCATTATAGATGACAGCTTTAAGTAAAGTGTCACCCAGAATCTCAATTGGCTGCTTTGGCTGTAAGCCGCAGCAAAGAGATGAGCCGAATGTTACAACCGCACAGAGAAAACAATCGGATTTCCGCGTGTCGGAAGAGCCTCCTTCCTGGGGGTGTGTAGAGAGAGACGTCTTACTGCCCTGGCGCGGGCTGTATGTTTAAATCAGTGCTTGTAGCTAAAATGATTGCTTTATTTAGAGTGCCTCATATGCACGGATCCACTTTAGGGGATTTTACGGTGAAGATGCACAAGCAGCATCCTGTGTTTTTTTTTTCGGGTGTGCTGCAGGATTTCCTGTTGGCTGTCAATCAGCATTTTAAGCATCTCCTGCAGTGTAGCCCAGGGCTCTCCAAACGGCCCACCACAGCAGCGAGGACGCACCAATGATTCATCTTCATAGCTCCTGGTCGATAAATCCCGGCACATGTGGTTATATTAGAAATAATGTTGAAAAGCGCACTTTTTCCTCAGATATTTTGCGATGCATGCAAGGCGACGTGGGATGAATATCCGACATCACAGTATGAATATCCGATGAATATCCGACATCACAGTAACTCGAGGTCACGATCCATCGCATCCCCAGCGCTTCATCCTGATTTCTGCATTTTTGCGGCATTTTTATGCACCAAGTGTTTTTAATCCAGGGCACTTCAGACATAAAAACCGGCGAACCTGGCTGATATTTATGTAATCAAATACCTACACCTATTTGGTGTTATTACGCAGAGGCAATTTCCACATAAACACCGCGTGAGACTCCGGTCCTTGATGCAATGGCTCGGCCGGGTAGGAGACCTTTATTTGAAGATTAGGGTGCAGTTCAGGGCCAGTGGGATCAAGAATGGATAGGAGAAAATGAGGATAAAAACAAAGCAAAAAAAAAAAAAAAAAACAGCAAATGCAGGGGAGAGTACAGAGAATCATCTCTCCATAACTTAGGCGACTGCCAGGGTCCGAGAAAACAGAAGATGTAGGTCCAGAACTACAGTAGCGTAGGAAATGAGGGAGGTGTGGAGATCGACTACCACTACCCCAGAGCCTGAGACGACTCCAGCCGCCCGCTTTCGCAATTAGCTCCGGGACAGTAAGGGTAAAGCGCGTCGAATTAAAAATGAGATTAAAAACAAAACACGTTCAGTGATTACAGCCTTAAATCGCGGCGCCTGCGCGAAGCTAAAATTCATGAGACGACGCCTTGTTTTCATTCCAGATCGGGGTAATTTATTCCTCATGAAAAGACATCATGTTGTGGCATTTAAATGACTCTCATATTCAGAACATGCATCGTGCACGATGGACTCCATCGAACAAGGCGAGTGTTAAACGAATGTCAACCACCTTGAGAGAAATATGCTGTTTATTTTACCGGGGTTGCCAGTTCTCACGCATCTGGCTTTTACTTACGGTAAATCAATATTATTCCATTATAAACCTAAAATCAGCTACATCAAAAGCTTTGGGGCAGTTTGCAAACCCTATAGAGTATTTACGATGTAATAAAACTGGCACATGCATGTAAATGCGTGTGCACGTGCGTGCAGATTTGGGAATCCTACTCCCGCTAGCTGACCAAAGTCGGCAAGCCTGCTGTAGGACGAAAGCGATTCACACCTATAGAGTCATGCTCTATGTTTTATATTGTTTCCCTTTACTTTGAAATTAAACATAATTTCATGGATTTAGGGTTTTTAACTAGGTTTCATAAGGATGCCGAAGCCTGCTTATTACCTCACTCGTTAATAGACACTTTCGTGCACAATCTATCCCGAGACAAATCTCTGATCAAAAGACTCGGCTGGGCGTTATAATCTATAAGTCTCATCAGCCAAAGTTATGGAAACACACACACTCCTAAATGTTGGATGTTTAATCAAAATGTAGATTATTGGAAGGGGAAACGTTGTATATTTATATGGAAATAAGGGCAGCGCTTTGAGAAGCAGGCTGCAGAGACGGATGAGGCAGGACGCATTTCTGAACCATTACCCCGGCCTGGCTCGCTTCTGTGTGCCGAGGGAATTCTCAGTGCGACTCGGCCGAATATTGGATGGAAAGGCTCACCCTCGCAGGGCAGACAATTTAATCACTACAGCTAGGTCACTGAACTAATGACTTTTTAAATTTATATTTCTCATCTGTTAATGGGAATATTGTAGCGGTCTCGTCCCGTTTCACAACGCACGCCTGCTACTTTTTAAAAAATAAATAATACATGAAAGTAAATAAAAAGTAGTCTCCAGTATCTAACTGCATAAATGGAAAATATAGGACTTTTACAAGCTTGAATAGAGAGCGAAGTCTGACTTAAAAGCTGAGTTCAATAATAATGATATAACAAAAACTCAAGGTTAAAGCAGCATTTCAGCATCAGAGGGCCGGGTGCATTGAAATTTAATTTAACTCGTCTTGCTGTACAAAACCGAGGCATTTCACTTAAATTACAGTCATTCATGCACCAAAACAACCGGGCATTATTAGAGAATGTGTGGCTGCGTACCTGTAAATCATCTTACCTCATTTGATCTGGCAGGTATGCAGTGATTAAAAATGCCAATTAGATTCCCATAATTTAAGTTTGCGCAAGAGCAATCAGGCACTCTCTGAATGGGGAGCTATAGACGGGGGTGCATGGCAGGTGTCAGCAGCGATGGACAGGCTGTCTGGGGCAGTATGACAGCCGCAGTCCTGCCATCAAAACGGCGACAGATGAAAACATCTAATAGTACAGGAAACGATGCGGGTAACAGTAAGCGGCACGGATGGGGGACCGCGGGGGCCGGCGTGCGACTTCATCCCCCGCGGGGAGCCCCCCGAAATACCCAGACGTGTAAATATTTGCGGCCGCTAAGGGAAACGCTGACCACCTTCCCCCCGGTTCGCTGCATCCTGCGAGGAAGCGCAGCGAGCCGCAGACCGTGCGGCGGCGGGGGACGCATGACGGATTCCGTTAGCCGCACCGCGATTCGCCGCAGTAGCGGGATTAAGCTCTGCAGCGTAACGTAAAAATTCAGGGGACAGTTTGCTAATCCCCCCCCGATTTGTTTTAAGGAACATAATCCCACTGTTTACGTGTACTCATTATGCTTGGCACTGCAATTACAGCCCCCTCCCAATATCTTTGGCAAAAAAGATGCCCACTTATTTCACATTTCATGGTTAGAAAAAAACAAAATAATAGGTGATAGAAAGAGATTATATCGATCCCCTGTCTTTTTGCTATAATGGCGAACAGAATTAGGGTTTCTGATTGGTCAGAAAGAATCAAATTGATTGCAAAGTTCTACGGCAGGAGCTGCATTGTGGGTTAACAGTTGGCACTGCAGACTCAAACATGTGGATTGTCAACCCTGTGTGTATGAATTGTGCATGTTCTCCCCTTACTCGGTGGGTTTCCTCGGGATACAGTCTCCTCCCACAGTCAAAAAAATGAGGCTGTGTGTGTCGTAGGGTTTCCAGTGTGATGGGCTGGTAGCTCATCCAAGGAGTTGCCTATTGTACCTGGTGCTCTGCATTTCTTTAAGATTAGCTCCAAGCTCCTCTACCCCTGCAACGGGTTAGCGGTCGTGGGGAAATGGATGGATCACCTATATCACGCATAATTATAAAGCAGATGTTAACACTGGATAAAAGTCACAAAATACAAGCATGATAGATGAATGGGAGCCGGCAACATGTAACACATTTCCGTGTGTCTGAACGCAAGGCGGCATGATACTCGCATGAAAAACGATTCGGCTCCCCCTAGCCATGTGGGCGGCTCGGGACTAGTGCATCCATGATGAATGTTTCTAAGGGTAATTGCTCTTGTATCAGCTTTCCCCCCTGTAACAGCCTGATGGTGGGGGCCAAAACACTATATGATTGAAGAGACCTCACCTAAATAAGTGTTGTGTGCAGCCATGTTCTTGTCCTGCGGAGGGCAGTCACTGATTCACACTTATCTCCCAACCCCATCTAAGGTGAAGATGCTCTAGGAGGTAGCTTGGGCCACTGAGGCCCCTAATTGCCCTATCGGGAAAACCAGCAAACAGAGGCGTGTCAGCTACAAAGATAACCTTTGCAACACTCATTAAAACTCTTCTATGTCCCTGACGAATAAGAATTTTGAAAGTAGGGGGGTGGGGGGCGGTGGCCCTGCAAAGAAATGACCTTGACCCCATCCTCCTGTTTTCGTGGGAGCTAGCCTGAGCAGACCTTGACATACAGCACTTCAAACACCACCTCCTCGATGGCCATCCCGTTGGCCTTGATCTGGATGCACATATTTTGCATTCCTGAGAGAAGTACATTAGCACTGCATTGTATTGACAGCATGAATTGCTTGTATAGCGGTTGAAGACAGATAGCTATCCTATTTAGCAAGCTAACCGCTTGACCTTTTTCTATCAATGTTCATGGGGGGGTAGTCTCGATAGAATAAGATAATGATTCAGGGACAAGGGGTCCAATTGTCGCCATCTTTGTGTGGTGCACTATAAAGACCAAAAACAGCCATGGTAAAGCAATGCTTAAATGGGGGATTTCAATGGGTGCTAAAAATACATTATGGAGAGTACTAGAGGGTCAAAGGTCAAAGCCACAAAATGCCACAAAAAATGTCCCGTGGCAGGAGATTCATAACTCCTGAGGTCCCGGTGTAGGCACGCCAACCACTGGCAGTTAGCAAACACTTACACCAGTATTGATTTCGCATACATACATTAATCAAACAGTCGCCCTTGTTGTATACTGAAAACACAAGCTAAGCCCTTATATTCTATTAATGGAAGTTAAATATTTGATCTAGCCATGGCTGTTGCAGTTGAGAACCTGCAGGGGTCTTCTGGCACAGGGACGCACTCTGCCCATGAAGCCGGGGCTCATTAGCATGGAGCGGCGCACCTTGATGATGTGCTCAATGACGTTTTGGCTTCACGTGGCCTGTGATGCCGGGGCTCATTAGCATGTAGCGGCGCCCCTTGATGATGTGCTCAATGACGTTCTGGCTGCGCGCGGCCTGTGATGCTGGGGCTCATTAGCATGTAGCGGCGCACTTTGATGATGTGCTCAATGACGTTCTGGCTGCGCGCGGCCTGTGATGCCGGGGCTCATTAGCATCTAGCGGCGCACTTTGATGATGTGCTCAATGACGTTCTGGCTGCGCGCGGCCTGTGATGCCGGGGCTCATTAGCATGTAGCAGCGCACTTTGATGATGTGCTCAATGACGTTCTGGCTGCGCGCGGCCTGTGATGCCGGGGCTCATTAGCATGTAGCGGCGCACCTTGATGATGTGCTCAATGACGTTCTGGCTGCATGCGGCCTATGATGCCGCGGCTCATTAGCATATAGTGGCGCCCCTTGATGATGTGCTCAATGACGTTCTGGCTGCATGGGGCCTGTGATGCCGGGGCTCATTAGCATATAGCGGCGCACCTTGATGATGTGCTCAATGACGTTACGACTGCATGTGGCCTGTGATGCCGCGGCTCATTAGCATGTAGCGGCTCCCCTTGATGATGTGCTCAGTAATGCCCCGGCCACAAGTGGCTTGCGATGCTGGGCTCGGAAAGTCTTCTTATTCCCAGAGCGTTTCTTGGGAGATGGCAAGCCACCTTATGAATATCGCATACCTCCCCAGACAGATAGGATTTTTATTCATAGGCCTGGTGTGGAGTTGATGGTTGGCAGTTGGGTGGGGGGGATTGCCTTGACGGGGGCTGGGTAGACTAGAAAGCCATCTGATGTGCTGAATCATATAACAGAATCCGATTTGGGTTTTGTTTCACCTGTAGATTCAACAGTATCTATAGACAAAGCCCCATTTCTCCATCTGTCCTATGAAACACATATGCAATAAACTGCTACATCTACACCGGTTCTGTGTTCGTTTTTCCTAGCCCTTCAGTCGTGTCGTGTCAAATCTCTCAAGTCAGTAGCTTAATATTTAATAAAAAAATGAACCAGGGTCCCTGATTAGAGTGTAAAGGTCTGGTTAGGATTATTCTTCACGTTGAAGCGATACGCGTTCATTCCGGCTCCCAGTCCCTGGCGAGGAATTAGTATTCCACAAGTACCATCTACGCAAGCTCAACTGGAAATGGTCCCATTCCAGCAGTAGCTTATTAGAAACCAGAGCCTTCAGCCGAATGAAAATGCATGAATTCTGACTCGAAAATACGCATGCACACTACACTTCAAATAATACAAGGGTGACATATGATTCGTGAAACCTTTGGTAGCAATATCTGTGGAATTTACTCAGGCAGGACAAAGCAGCAGAAAAACATGAAATCACTGATACTCTATAATAGGAAACCTAATGCAAACCAGACACGCAGACTGTTTTTTGGGGGATTTGTCCAAGACAAATTTTATCTGTATTAGATTCTGTCTGTCTGCAAGGAATCCGTGCTGAGATGGAACAATATTTTTTCCAGACGCACGGTGTCTTATCAAATCAGTCATCCGCACACATCCCAAAATCAAAAAATACAGCGAGGACCCTACTCATTACTTATATCAAATGAAACAGTGATGCCCAATGACTTTGACCAGAATAAATGGTTGAAAGATGGATGGATTGATGGATGAATGGACAGACCAATAAATAGAGTGAGTTACCCAAGTTAAGGATGAAAATGGTTTCATTAATTTCAACGTTTCAGTAAACAATGTCCCTGTAACCCGCGAAAATGTATGCGATCATGTTCACAGCCTCTGTCTTTCATGACAACTCTAGCCTGAAGGAAAAATCATAATTCCCCTGATCCTGTAAACAGGCACATAAGCAGAATAAATTAACTTGCCATGGGCATGTGTTTATGCCATATCTGCATATCTGGAAGCATTCTCTTATTTCTATATGCTGTTTCGGCCAAAGAACAGCTTGTTCTCATTTTAGGGAAACAAAAACAAAGTCTTACCTCGTTTGTCAGTGACTCATGGCACAAACATTTGTCCCATATGAGGTGTTCAGTGATTCTGTGTAGAAGCACCAGACCCTTCTGAGATCATCACAGATGACATGGTATTGAGGACTGTTTACGCACAAGGTCTATTGACGTGTACGTGGATATGGGCTTAGGTGAAGTGGGGTGACACATAGTTCCCGGGTGGAACGCCGGATTAGACGTGGAATTCAGAAACATGTGCGCTGCGTGATGGCCCATTTGAAGTCATCTGCATCAGTCGTTTTTTTTTTTTGCAATTGCTAAATTACTGCAAAATCTGCCACATGAAGGGTTCCTTAGACGCCGAGAGAACGTCCTTAAAAGCCTGGTGAGACATTAACTGTAAAAAGGGAGGATTAATACGAGCGGCATAATTCTGCTTTTTCTTAGATTTAAATGCGTTATAATTGTCTAGTACCTGCTTTTCAGTGGGTGAAAAAAGCCTATAGAAGTAAATTTCACGGGGAGAAAAATTGCGGAGAGCCCCATGCTTTTGTTAACGGTGAGCCGCAGTGCTTTTGAGGCTGACAGGTGGTCAGCTGAGGGCAGCGCTCTCTATAGGGGTCACTGTTCCCATTGTTCAGTCAGTTCGGGGCGAGAGACTTCATTCTGAATGTGGGAAAGATGTGCGTTATTCATATTACTTAAGCCTAAGAGGCCCTGGAGAGCCTGTCAGCGGCAGAGGCTTGGGCCAGAGTGGGGCTCTGTCCCCGCCACGTGAGGGTAACGAGTATGTGTTCCCTGTGGAGCGCTCGCAGGATGGGGGGGGGGGGTTATGACAGGACACAGCTGAGCGGGTGTGCTTCTGCCTTGCTGGTGACAGCAGCGGCAGCGCCGGACTCGAATCCATACAGTGACACGCCTATATGACGAACAGGCACATTCAGAGCTCAGAACAACTGCAGGGGATGCTGGGAGTCACCCCTCCCCAGAAAAGAACTGCATCATATATCACTGTCACCTGTGCCGCAATAGGGGGGGCCACTGCTGAGTAAAGCATCGCCTTCGGATCGCCACCCACCTCGCGTTTCGTACGGGGCCGCCACCCCCCCCGGCCCCCCCGCATTCTCTACAGATGCGCGGCCTGGCGTGATGCCCGCTCCACAGGCCAGGTATCTAAACACCACAAATAAACCTTGGAAATGTCTATCCCCCCCCCCCCCAACTTTACTGACAGTAAAGAGAAATCAAAGGGAAAGGGGGGAGGGAGAGAGCGAGAGAGAGAGAGAGAGAGAGAGAGAGAGAGAGAGAGAGAGAGAGGAAGAGAGGAGAACCACAAGTAGAATGATGTTACTTTCCCTTAATTTCTAAACGTAAGTGCAATTTTGGCCCAAAAACACAGACTGCATGACAGAGAATAACAGCCCCTACGCAATATCATCAATTACAGCTATTTATTTCAGGGATTTTTCTGGAACACATGGAAGAGGAATATTGTTTTTCTTCATGATGGTGAGCAAATGTTTCCGCACGAAGTGCCTTTTTGTAAGAGGAGACCCTCTGACCACGATCATGTCGCATACGAGCCGCTACGGGAATGTTACGCGGCTTCTAAAGCACAACGGGGGAGAGTCCAGATCAGCTCCGACCCAATTTAAAATTCTCCGGAAGGTTAAATCAAACCCACAAGGGTGGCTTGCAGAATAATAAAGTGTGAAATTACATGAGCCAAATTATTCTTAAATAAATAATTGCATTTTTTTTGTTAGGGACCAAAGTTTAAATTTAGCGAGTCTATCTTCCCCAAGGGAAGAGGGTAATTCCCCTGACCCTCTGAGGGATGACATAAGCAGAATAAATGAATCATGGTAGATATGCATTTGTAATTCATCTGGAGCCCAGGGTAATGTATCTATATGCTGCTCAAATGAAAGCACAGTTTGTCCGATACACCAGAGCTCCCAGCTGACATAAACATTAGCCCTCCACACAGGACGCTAGCTATGTCAATTCACCTTCTGCGATTCTTTTTTATTAGATCTGTTCAGCGACTCACACAGCATGGTGGTGCAGTGGGGAACATTGTGGCCTCACACCTCACAAGGTTGTGGGTTTGACTCCTGCCCCCTGCTCCACAAATGCCCTGCGATGTGTGCGCCCCACTGGGGACCTTGGGCATTCCAAATCACGCAAATTCATGAACTGGCATCTCTACATAGCCCCAGTGTTGCCAACTTAGCGACTTCACTTGAGCTAGTGATTTTTCAGACCCCTTTAGCGATTTTATTTTTTTTTAAAAGCTACTGGCAACAATATAAATAAACAAACAAAAAATAGATATTAATAAATGAAATACTTTAAGCTGCTTTAAAATACAGTAGCCTAGGTGAGTACTGGCTACAGAGTAGCGAACTCAATTTGGTGGCTGTCGGCTGAACATGAACGTGACATGATGATGCAATTAATATGCAAATTACCATGTGACATCATCAAGCAACTTCTATTTGTAAATAGTTGGCAACACTGCATAGCGCTTAGTGTGTGTCGGCCGTGTTCTGGACAGGCTTCTCATCCAGGGCGCCCCTGCCTTCCGTCCCATGCTTCCTGGGATAGGCTCCAGGCCCACACTAACTCTGTACTGGATAAGTGGAACAGATAGATGTATACAGCACATACTGAGACTTACAGGGGGGATAGTGAATAAAACATTAGCGATGTAAAAAAAAAAAAAAAACACAATAAAAAGGAACTAAACGAGGCAATGAAGCAGCTGCTGTAATATTTACTGAAAGGCTGAAGGCCCCAAGTGGAAACAATAAAAACACACATTTCCTCCCTGTGCTTCATCCTACGAGTCAGGAGAAGCCAGCATTGTCAGTTTCGATTTTACAAGCGCTGTAATTTTTTTAATCGTACCTGTACCTTCAGGATAGAGATGAACTGGGAGATTTGTACAGCTATTTAAAGGGAGCTGCAGCCTGCTTGCTGGAGGGGTAGCGAAGGGGCAGAGCTGTTCCTGCAGGGATCATGCATGCAGTTCTTTATATGAGTGTTTTATTTTTTTTTCCTAAAAATGAAGTGATCGACATCGGCATTTGCGAGCGAAATCGAAAGCGGAGTTCCACTAATTATTATTTCCCCCCCCCCCACGTGTCGTGCTAATTTGTTTGTTTCGTCGTGAGCCAAAATTAACAATAGCCCCATTGTGTAAATAACCCGGGCGGGATTCTGCGCTGCGCCGGCTGGCCCCAGCGAGCTGGAAAATTAAACAAAAGCGCGTAAAACAATAAAGACAAGCCCACGGAGCCGGCGGCGGCTTCCATACGCAATCCGCCATTCACCAAGCGCCGTTCACTGTGAAGGTTGACATTTTACTTTAAATTATTTCTCCACCCCCCCGAGCCCCGACACCGAGCCGCCCCTACGTGCCCGGAGCCCCGCTCGGCGGTTTGCGAGGTCCGCCCTCCACCGGCCCCTGGAGATGGTATTCACAATTTCGCTTTTTTTTATGACCGCAAAGAAAACTAAATTCTTGCAATTCTTGTCTTTATGCAACTCTTGCGTAAAGACAAATACAGCAAATTTTAAATCCGCTTGGTATAATGAAAGTAGGTGAAAACTTCTTATTTTAATGCCTTTGATTTTTTTTTTCATGTAAACATTTGAAAATTACATGCTTCCTCCGTATGCTTTCAATTAAGGTGCGTGTTCCTGTTTCTGAAATTATGCTCTGTCACTTCCAAAGATCTTGCATCAGCAAAAGCACACCTACGTTAATTAATGTCTGAAGGCACAAGCTCGCTTCTGCTCGAAAAACAACAGGAACGAATCCAAATGTATGTTATAATAATTTAAAAACACGGTAATTATCTTAAGCCTTCACGGTAATTATGCTGCAATCCTGAAACATACTGTAATTATAAGTAATTATTTCCTCCACGTTTGTTGTCATTTGGGAGACAACCTGCTCGCCGCATGGACAGCTGAGAACCTGCCACATCTGAGTGCACAGCCACCACCTCAGGTTTCCCCCCTCCCTCGAACCCGAGTTCGACTGCGTAGCTGATGGATAACGGCCGCCACCTACTGTCACGCGCATTCGCCAACAGTGCAGACAGGTCATGGCCTTTAATTTCCCATTCCATCCCACATAACGCCACAAGCAAACACCCCCTTGCACTCTAGTGACCACACGATGCACCCGGTCTGTGGCCTGTTTCAGGGTGAGTAGTGCTTACTTAGATCGGTGCATCCCTAAGCCTGCACACGCAACCTGACAGAGGTGGAAAGTTCAGGTCAAGAAAGTGCAAATCCAGGCCAAGCTTTTGTTTGAACCAATCAATTGAGTATAAAGAGTCACAGTCACAGAGTACTCTACTGTTTGGTTGAATTCAAATCTTGGTCTGGATTTACACTTTCTGGACCTGAACTTTCCAGCTCTACTGTCCAGTGTCCACAGGTGTGTCACTGCTCAGTAATGCCTTGTTTCCTCGTGTCACTCATAGCCTTAAAAATCTCTCCGCCAGACGGAGCTGGTCCGCCAGTGGCCTCATCTGTGACTCATGCTGGCTGCACAGCCCGGGTGTTGGCGTGATCCGTAGCATTTTATTATCTCTGTCCTGCTATTACCAGTACAAATCCATAGTGTCCTCTTACTGCAGATACAAAATCTGAGATACGAAATCTGTCCTGGATTGGGGTAGGAAGAAAAAACAAGTACGAGGATTGTAATTAGATGGAGGGGGTTAGAGGCTAATTTAAATCACATTAAAGTTTCACAAGTGAGAAAATCAGACAAATCCTTTTTCTGGGTCAATAGCAGAGCAAAGCAATCCGCTTGCAAAATGTAGACAACATGAAATCTTCTCCATGCGTGAAAATGAATTTACTTCTTTGTATTTCATGGTCTATGGTATACGGTCTTATAGATCGGGCGGGCCCTTGGGGCGCCCGTCACGGCTGTCTTGGATTCCGATAGGCTGCGGGGACCGGGTCAACATCACGCCCTCAAAGATTAATTGGAGTCGTTTGTCGGATAGCTCCTGTACAGGGGAAGCCCTGCTGTAGGAAAAAAACATTTCAATTATATCCTGACTGACAGAGGAAGCGCGATGTGGGAGATTTTTTTCTTTAAAAAAGGAGGCCCAGCTGGCTCCTGTTACCCTAACGTGTGATTGAAGACTTCGAGAGTGGGTCTGTGGCATTTGAGGGGGATGGATTTGATAAGATGCTGATTGAGTGGGTGGTATTTTGTGGAGAATTCCTGCAGTCACCTTATCCAAGCTGAACACCTCTGTGCTGCTCGCATGGTCACCTTCCTGAAGTAAAGGATTTGCAGATTATTGGGCCATTTGCTCATTATAAGACATTATAATGATATATATTAAGACATTGGGAACAAGTTTGAGGAGGTTCTCAGCCGACCAATCAGAGCTGAAGTGTCTAACAGTCAAGGTTACCCCTCCAAACCAGGCCTGGTGGTGTCACCCTTAATAGAAGGCCATCACTCTAATTAAAGCACACTTTGTGTCTATACAGAATCACCAAAGAGGATTTTTAAACTGAGTGAAAGGAACATTTACTGATCTGCTACAGAGACTTTTACACATTTATACTTAAAAAACTACTGCCTGTTCACAGAGCTGTCATATGGAGAGTTAATCCAGGCAGTCTGTACACTATCAAGGTTGTTTGCTGTGTTCCAATTAGAAAGACTTTAAAAGTTTTTTTTTTTTTTTTAATGATTGCAGGTACTGGAATTACGGGCTCCGGAAACAATAAGTGACGGGTGCCCCCACAGGGAAGGGTGATTTTAAAGCTCAGGCAATCAAACGACTGCAATCAAGAGACGCATGACGCCGTCCGATTAAATTGTGTTAAATCAGAGCACTGCAGGTCCCCCACGGATCAGGGATGGACGCCCGAAGACCGCACCCTGCGGCACCAGGCTACAATGAGGGGGTAGGACACCTATTCCACGCCTGTGACTCTGCCACACGTGTGGTCGCATCTCCCAGAGCAGTTCCAGCCCCAGGGCGGGGGGGTTCATTCTGGTTCATCAGGTGTAAGAGAAAACCAGTTCTGACTGTAAGCAGACATAATTTTCGCCCTAGCATAAAGTTTATGTATTTCCCGTTCCCTAATATGCAGTTTTATTCCTAATCAAGAAACTGATTTGTGTTACTCTGGTATTGATATAAACATTTGCACATACACACAGAAAACAAACGTCCAATTACATTTGCTAAAGGCAAACAGTAGGAGTATCTCCACCCCCCCCCCCCCCCCCCCCCCCCCCCCCCGCCCCCGCCCCCCTCCCAGTGCCGGCCCACCACGACGACAACGAAACAAAAACACCCGGATACCAACAAACAGGAG
>JAODKM010000101.1:534155-545022 GCA_026780845.1 Petrocephalus sullivani | reverse complement strand
GCACAATTCGCACAACCCGACGATTCAGAAGTAATCAGCTCTTAAAAAGGGAGTTAATTAAACGCCAGAATTCATATCATCTGAGGAGCAGTGGTTAATTTGCATACGAATGAAGTCTGGAAAGACTTTTTGATTCCTTTGGCATATTGAGCACGTGGCTGGTGCCCGTTATTGGGAGGTTTAATATTCCACGCCGCACCGTTCCTGTCTGGGTGACGTTACACGCCAGCACCCTCCAAGCATAATTTCGCATCCCTAATTAGTTATTACGGGTCATCTCTCCCTCTTGGATTAGAAAGGGACGGGGATCAGGTCAGTCATGTGATGAGGAGAAGAGATTCCAGGAGGGGTGTGGAGGGCATCACAGATGGGCCTTTTGAAGCCAATATATGGGATCAAAATTCAATCAGCAGGCAGTGGTGTGCATTCGGTGTGGGGGGTGGGCACACGTTCCGTTTGCAGGCGCGTGGAAAAAGAATGAAACATGCCAACTGCCTTTGGTATCCCACCTACGTTAAAATAGAAAGAGAGACTGCTGAAAATGAGGAACAAGCACATACTCCAATAAGCACCTTGACCCTGACAGATGTACTCTGTAAATAAGGAAGTTATGGCCTAGTTTGGTTTGCAGAGAATGAGCAAGTAAAGGAGAAAGTGTGAAAGAGGGAGAATTGGCTTCGGAACGGGGTGATGAGGGTAAGATTTTGGCAAGGGAAGGGAAGGTCAGATGCAATCACACTTTAAACTTCAAAAGCTTTAAGATGCTAATAGCTGGGTAGGAATCAATCGGAATAACAAACCCAGGAATCACCCGGATTCCGCCCCGGAAATAGCGTCCCAGCAGTATCTGGGAAGGATTTTCCCATGGTGCATCTACTACAGCCAGCAGAATCACCTGACAGTTGCTCCTGTAAGTGACGGGTCAAGGCCGCAAATTAGGCGTATACTAACAGGGTGATTTCTCCATCACGCGCATGTCGACTGAAGGGCCTCAAATCGCCCCGGTGCTGAACACCCTCCAATTATGGCGCGGACCGCAGAGACTCGCCTTCCACCGAGACGCTGGACACTCGCAGGTCTCCATCTTCTTGTCATGAGTGAGGAAGGACGCCCCCCACCCTCTGCACTCGGCAGACGGAGTGACAGTCAGCATCTCCTACGCATGGTACCACGGGCAAAATGTTCCAACATGCTTCATTTTCCTTCCTGCAGCACAACATACGATGTTAATCCCTTTACTTCTGGCAGAATGTAATTGTGTGTCTTCTACAAGCAAATTAGGTCCGGTACCCATCACTCATGACAAACACCATGCATTATAAATGTCATTACAATTTAATTCTCATTGCATTTTTAGGTGACTATTTGAGCACCTTGGACACACAGGGGCACCGAGAGTAACATTGCAGACAGTTACATTAGCAGAAGCGAGTATTTATGAAGCCACTGAGGGTGCTTTAGACTGCTGGTGCATTATAAGTGACCACAGGTATTGCTCGTCAGGCTCTGGGAGATTCATCGAACCTTTGGCCTGGGAGGAACGCGTTAAAAAAAAAAAAACCCAATCGTGATCTTTCGCTTCTAAGCTATGCCACCTTGCTGAATAATTTATAAGAGTCAGTTACAGCAAAATCACTGCACAATTAACTGCCGCGCATTCCATAACTGGCAGCATTTAGTTTGGGATACTAGGAGGCAGTTTCCACAGAAAAACACATTATTTATTTATTTTTTTGCACAAATTATTATACAGAATACCCACATTACACTACTGGCAATAATCAATTCTAATTGGTCTCACAGGAGGTGGGAATGTTCCTCCTAACGACACTTTTTCTAATTAGCCCTACAAGAGCCACACTATGGCAAAGGTCAGCAGCACGAGGCATCCTCTGCCCGTTAAAGATGCACTTCGGGTACCCGGGACGTCCATGAGGGCGAAATCCGGCGTAAATGGATCAATATGGAGAGTTAGCCCATGAGCCGTGTGTAAATCCAGCAGCGAGTAGGTGGCTGAGGCTTGCCTGCTCTGTCTGGGGCGGCCAGTGGCTTAGCAGTTAAGGAACTGGGAGAGTAAACAGAGTCACCGGTTCGAGGTCCCATGCGGGCCTGTGTCACCGTGCCCTTTCCCTGTTAATGAATCCAGACTGTCCTGTCGTAAATATTCAGCTCCATAGGAACGAGCTTTTAAACAAATTTGTCCTGTATGAAAGCCGATCATTGGTTAACAGCAATTAGTAGCCACCTAATTACATGTAGGTATACCTACCTTGCACTTTGTTAGAGCTCCTTATGCCTACAGAAGAGCAGAAATTATTTGAGGCTTGAATCCACTAGGGGTCTAAACTCTCCTTATGGAGTTCAATCCTTGGCAATTTTGCTGTTCCCCAGTGACTGCTCTCATTAACAGGATGATTAGGTGCTCAGATCTGCCACTGACTGGATCTATTTTGTTTAATGCACCATCCTCTGTAAACCCTAGACACTGTACTGCAGGAAGATCCCAGGATGGTGCCCGCGTCCGAGATGCTGGGACCACCATGACTAGGCCAAGCTTGCTTAGAACACACACATTCCCCATTGCAGAACTTTGCTGAATCGTAACAGACTCTCTTGACCCTGACTGCAAACTAGATACCATCGCTGTCCAATGAAAAGCGGGTATCTCCTAAAATCCATTATTTCAGTAACCCAAAGAAATGCTTTTTCTGAGAAATACTTTACAAAATAAACCTAAAACAGCAAATCTATCAGTCAACAAGCTACAGTATAATCCTGCTTCAAGTTCACAATTAACAATGACGTTAGCTAGCTACCAATGTCAAATTGTTTAAATTAGTGATGTATGAATGTAAAGTAATCCATGCAACCACGGCGAATGAAAATGTTAGCCAATACAAGACAAAAGAATACTTAAATAGATAACTTCTTTTTATTGGTGCATTAGATGTCAAGCTGTCAAAATGTTAGTAGGCAGAGAAGAATGGGCATATTCCATCTAACGTTACTATAGTCAAAAACGTTACAATAGTCAAAAAGTGGACATACGCGGTTTTCATCGGACAAGGACGATATACTGAGAGATTGTCACATCCCTGATGATGAGGCTATAGCCACAAATGAGCAGTTATACCTAATGAAGTAGCCACTGAGGTCGCCCCCCCACACACACACTCACCCACAAACAATGGAAGTGAATCTGGAATTGATTGATTCATTGATTGGTTGATTGGTGTATGGGAAGAATATATCCACAACCCTGTCAGAGAGGTGATTAGAAGATGGATGGATGGATGATTGAATACAATATATATCCATCCATCTATCATTCATAATTGGCCCACTCCCAGCGAGGCTGGAGTTCGTTCCAGGAAGCCCAGTGCACAAGCCAGAGTCACACCCTGGGCGGGACCATTCGGAATTGCTATTGATGCGATGAGCGTGGCTTTGGATCAGCCGGGAATCTGCCTCAGCTGCAAGAATTCATGAGGCTCTAATCACTAATTTCATCATTTCTCAGGATAAAAGTGCCTGTTAAGCTGCTTCAACCAGTTAACAATAGTTAATTGGTTAATTAAGCAGGTCAAAAAAAGGCCGTCCTGACCTCAAAGCTAATAGCTGTTGCAGCACTGGGGTCGCCTGTTTGCTACGTGGGAAGGTGCAGCTCCTTGTAGCAGACTGCCACCCCTCCCCGGAATGTCTCCCCTAGCCTGCTCTGAGCGTCGCTGCTCTCACTGAGCTTCTGGGACCCCCTAGGTCTATCCCTGCTTAACCTGCCTCCGGCGAGATATAACAAGGGAGCCGGTTAGTCTGGGCTGAATCTGCGGGAAGAACCCAATCGATTACCATACATCTGTCATCTGTCTGTTTCCAAAAATGTGGCAAGTAAACAGGGAATATTATGCATCCCACTCATTTAAAGGGATGCAGTTTTTGATGGTCACGACGAGTTGATTGACATAGCCTTGGCCAAAGTACCTTCTATCCCATTTATTTCCTAAATTCTGGTAATCCAGGGTTATCTTACATTACAAAACACTCATTAATGACCCGCGGACAGAAAGAAAGTGATTCCATAATCATTATGTTTTTCGAATGTTGTTCCTAATGCGGAAGACTGGCTGGGATTATTAAACACTGCAGCAACAAATCATTTGAAAAAAATAAAAAACAGTGTTAGCTACAATATTACAGATTAATTCACTTAAATAGGTGCTATTATTGCCTGACACTTCCATGGTTGTGGGTTTGAATCTCACACTATTCTCTGTGTGTGGGTTTTGCGTGCACTCTCAGTGTGCTCTGGGATTCATTCCTCAGGCAAAGGTGAATTAGAGACTCCATAGTGTGTGTGTGTGCGAGCCCTGGGATGGACTGGCATCCCATTCCCAGTCCAGGCCTTCCCAGTCACCCTGTGGTTCTTGATCTAACCAAATAATAATGCATTTTGCCCAGATTATCCACTGTCACCAATGAGCACCACACCTGCATGCATGCAGTTCAGAGCTCAGCTGACATGCCGTCTAGTGTTGATACCACAGGCTCACCTTGCAGTCCATTAGTGCAAAAACAAAGACCAAAAAAAAAACGTTAAGTACTAAGTATCGCAGAATACTATCCACTGAATTTGACGCAGTTAAACCATCATGCTGCCTTTTGATGTTAGACACGTCACCTGCGTTCCACTTCACCATCCTGTTCGCATTTTCGGGTGTCAAATGGGGACAGATCGTCCAAGGATTCACACACACATAGTGGGTTATTTGATTAAATGTATGTTAACTTAACGATGAACCAAAAGGAATACTATAAAAAGACCCTGAAACTGAGAGTAGCTGAGGCAAACGAAACTTGGCAAAAGCCTGCAGGCAAAGAACGTTCAATCCAGCAAGAAAGTCGCTTGCAAGCTTAATCAAAATCCTCCCAAATAACAGTGGCGCTACAAAAATGCTTAGAAGATGGATGGAATGGCAGAGAATAATTTCATCATATGAAAAAAAAATTCAGCTTTAGTTATAAGTGTAGCAATTAACCAAACATCTTTCATTGCATATATAAACTCAGTGTGTCCGCATTCACACACTGAACTGTTCAAAAGTTGATTTTCACGTAATATAATTAAATGGAAAAAAGGAAAGTTAATTATTCACACTGAATACTTGCAGAATTAGGGGAAAAAAACTAATGTTACATTTTAGATTTTTTTTGTGCAAGAGCTGTTAATTGTTTCAACATTTTGTTCTCGGTAAGCTGACAAGTGACTGATTAAGAATACCATTTCAATCATTTTTTTTCAAAATGGGGGGGTTAATGAGTCTCCTTGTGATTTTATTACAAAGCATTTGTAGCTCTTACTCCACATCCTAACCTGAAGAGTTCAAATCGTTTTTAAAGAACATCTTTTTACATCTCAAACACAGCTGTGGATCTGGCAGACTGACACACTAAAGGTACTTCAAAGTAACTCACTTTATTGAATGCAATAAAAAAACACATCATTTTATTTTTACCAACATAAGAAAAGATGGAGGTCTTCTGTCTGAAAGGTTCACATATAATTGTCTTTTTCAAATGACAGGCTTTTTGAAACATAGCTTTAATTTTCCAGCTTGAATACCTGAAAGTTAATGGATGCAACAAATAGCTATTCGTAATTAGCAGTAATCGTTGCTATTTCTACTTAAGGGCATCGTTTTTTTGTTCTCTGGGTCAGACGGTTAAAAATGAATGTGGCTTCCGGTTCTTGACATTTCCACACTCAAGTTAGAGTTTTTTTTCTGTTGAATGGATTTCTGTCCTGGGTATGACGTTAGACTGTATCTAGCTCCGCAAGTGGTCTTCCAGATAATGTGGGGGTTGGTGGTGGGATTGGCGCTCCGGCCGGCCGTAAGAACTTCACACAGCTCCTGCGAAGCAAACAGGACCCTTCTCGCTCCATGGGAGTAGCTCCCAGTGGGAGGAAGGCTGCACGCACCCTGAAGGGGAGGAGCTAAGCCCTCAGGAGCCTCATCTACGGAAGAGTCCAAAGCGAGAGCCAATGGGGTCAGGCCTGATGGGAATTGGACCCGGTGTGGTGCTGAGGCTCTATTACAGCACTGGGGTCCACATCTGAGATGGCCTGTCCAGGCAGGCATGTGAAACATCTCGTCTCTCTCTGGCATTATAACATCTTCCTCTGCTGCCGGAGGATCTTCATAAACTCTGCAATTCAGTGGCGGCGCTCTCTGAGTCACGCATATCTAATCCCAAGCATGACAACCTTAACCGCTACCCAGCCCTAACCATAAGTATCCCAACAAAATACAATGCTTTTTATTGCACTCACAGATTTTTATAAAATTCAGTTTCCCTTTTGGGAACCAAAGAAATAGCTGCTGCTGTTCCACAACCAAAAAAAAGGACCACGCAACATCAGAATAACAGTTTTTATCACATTGTGGGGACATTTATGAATATAAGCTGCATAGAAAGTATTACCAAAAAAATGTCTGCCTCCATATATGCATGAAATGGAATATATATATTCATCTGTAATACACACACACATATGTATATATACATACATACATACATGTAATTACAGATGGTTTCCCGCCTAGGGCGTCCTCCGCCTCCTGCTCTCTGGCCCCCGGCGTAGGAATGCTCACCGTGACCCCACACTGTTCTAGAAACTGCACAGGTATGCGGTAATTTAGTTTTTTTAGGTAGTCTTCTTTTTGCTGCACTTTCTGCACGACCCAAAAAAGTCTTAATCCCACAAGCGCTAGAACAGAGCCTTCCCGTTTTGTGCTACGGCACGCCGGCTTCTGAATATCAGGCCCAGGCTCATCGGGAACAACATGATGATGGAATGTCCTCCTGAGCCCCCCTCCTGGCAGCAGGAACTTTGATTGAGAGTGTTTTGCTTGGTTTTGTACCTACTCCATCCTTTAAGATCATAGGCTGCTTTCATTTTCTTGCTGTATAGATGGACATATTAAAATCTCCGTGGACGTTTTCTTAGCTTTTTAAATGGGAGCAGTTGAATAACGGTATGAAATAACCCACATATTTGTGGACGAAAATCATCTTCATATCTTAACACCTGCCCCTTTATCATAAAATAATATGTTTACCTGCTTTCCTGCCATTATATGACATCGGCGTTCTTATAACACAAGTGTGGGAAGTGTTTCTTTATCTTGCGCAGTCCATCGGAAAAATAAATAGAATTTATGTGAAAGCCCTCTTCATTTATGGGCAATCTTCCTCCTCTCTTGGAAAAGCTTTTACGAAAGAAAAGTAACCCCAAACTAAGGAAATGAGCCTGCTAATTTAGAGAGTGTCCCCTCCAACGGGGCCCACAATAAAAGCTCAGAAGGGGTGCTGCACTTTGAGCGCACGACCCATTCTAGGCTTGAATGACCACACGCATCCCCTAATGCTCGCCAAAAGCCCAAATTACCTTGTTTTTCTCTTTTGTAGCTGCCAGTACGCCGCCGTTTCCAGGAAATTCTGTAGTAAAAAAAAGAAGAAAAAATATTTGGCCTCTCTTTCCAGTTGAGAAATGTTTCCTTGTAATGAATGACAGTTTTTTTTTTTTGGACCCCATAAGCCGCCCCTTTAAAATGGCCGAAGCAGGCCGACCCCTTCCAGGGGCGTCGTAAAGGGCGTAAATGCGGCTTTGCCGGCTCCGGACTCCAGCTGCAGTCGCATGCAAAGCAATGTCAGACATTTGAAATTCAAAGCGCAGGGTTATCTGTAGATTATTGACTGAAAATGTCAGAGGGAATGAGAGAATTTCCTACTGGGAGAGGTCTGTTGTAACATCTACCAAGGGCACAACCACAGAGAAGATATATAAATATTCATATATACACTTCCATATATATATATATATACAGACATGTATATACATAAAAAAACACATACACACACAGCCAATATGCAGCCACAGTCAAATTTATTAGGTACATCTGCCTATTAATTCAAACTACAAACAGTGAATCATGTAGATGCAACTGAATTTATGTAGCACACAGACAGGGTGAAGAGGTTCTGCTATTTCTTTGTAAGTATTAGGAAGGCTAAATGGTCTGATCTAAATGACTGTTAATATGGAATGTTGGTGCCATGCAGGGTGGTTCCAGCATCTCGGGAACAGCCATACTACAGTGTTTGGAGTTTACAGAGAATGGTGTAATGAACACAAAATCAATGGCATTTCTATGGCGGAAAGAGCCGGCGCTAATGAGAGAGCTCAGATGCGAATGGTGAGACTCATTAATGCTAACTGGAAGGACATGTGTCAAAATAACAGCCCAGAACCACGGTGGTGTGCTGAAAGGAATCTTGGAAACGCACAACTTGTCAACCGGTGAAGTGGTTCTGGAGTGTTAAAGGGGTCCGTACAGTTCTAACTAGGTGTATCTAACAAAGTGGCATTTGAGTGTTTTAAGTAAAATCTCCCTCCATGAATATAACAAAACAAAATGCTTTCTCTCTCTCTCACACTCTCATGCACACGCACGCACACACACACACACACACACACACAGAGGCATGTTTGTATTCATATTTTTGTGGGGACTCTCCATTCATTTTTATGGGAAAAACCCTGTTCCTAACAATGACAACCTTAACCCTAGATGTGATGAGATTTTATCACATCTGGTCCCCACAATGTACACACACACACACACACACACACACACGCTAAGCAGCCATCCTATGCCAGAAACTCCCTTTTCCCCCTGGGGTTCATGCAGCAGCTACTGTGCCACAGCCCCCAGGCTAGCCGCCCCCTCAAGGTCACCGGTGACACTTATGCCCCCCCCCCAGGGTGGATGCCAACCCACTTCTGCAAGAACACATTCCCGTCCCCCCTTCCCTGGCATCACGGCCGATCCGGTTCAGCTGCCTTCCCTTCCGGGCTGTTCTGCAAGCTGGGGGGGTGCCATGAGGGCCCGCGTCCTGGGAGCACGGCGGAGGCCCCTGCCCCATTTTTAGAACGCTGTATTTATGTCATTTAGAGTACATAACGAGTCATCTCTCTGCTGCAGGAGAGGGACATTGACTTAAAATGCCATTAGAATATTCTAGGAAAGCGCGGCCACCGGCGGCCAGATGCGTTCCCTGGACTCCGCCTCCAGTGCAGCTCTCACGCATGCACTGCACTCACGCATGCACTGCTCTCACGCATGCACTGCTCTCACGCATGCACTGCACATGCTAACTGCTTATTTGTCTTTGGTGTTTTTTTATGTCAGTTTCTGTTTTGTCATTATTGTCATTTGTTTTGAACTGCCGTACTCATTATCTCCTATGTGTTTGGCACTCTGGTCCGCAGAAATGTCATCGTACTTTGCGCACACCGCGACAACAGAACCTCAGATGCAGTCGCACCTGCAGAGGTAACAAATCACCTTCAATTTCCGTTTTCAGACTTAATCTAAATAAAAGCGCGCTTGCGACTCTGATTTACGGCGCCTCTCCTGACGTGGTGATGGAGAGCGGAGATGATTGTTATCGGCCGGGTCTCCTTACAGGAGCCCAAGGAGACTGGGGATGTTGACGCGGGTTTATGCGACGGGGTGAAGAAGCTACGAGGTGCTCGACGGAGCGAGCGATAGCGCGCGGCTAATCACGGCCATTAGATCAGCTATTTGCTGAGTTCAGGAGCAGTTATCTCAGCAGGAGAGGCTGCAGATAAAATGTATATATCGAGAGGACGTGGGCGCTGTACACACACCAGCCAGTCGCCAGTCCCTGTTCCCCAGGCATGGTTTAGCAAGGCTAAATAGCCGAATAAGGAACCTGTTTCGGCCCTGAATCTTGGACAGTACCCATAGAGTCCCTCCTCTGTCCTTAACGCCAGCCTCGGATCCTGTCTCCCAGGTACAAATCTGTCCGCGTGATGACCTTGTTGCAGCTGTCTGGCTCGGAGGATCGCGTGTGCTTTTTCAGCCTGAATAAATCCCTGGCACATCCTACATCGCAGCCTTCCCGCTCCACCGCTTTCTGTCCTACACGGCGATACCTCAATTGCCCCGCGATGCTGTGTCATCCTGCTTCATCAGCCCTGTGATGACGGCGCCGTGTAGCAAATTAACGGCAAAGTCAGATCTTTAGGATCCATTATAAAGGCAGTAATATGTGTTGACAGGATCAACCTTATAAACCCTAGAAGATCACCGAAGGCTACACGGAATGCTAATCTACCATAATTGGCAAGAAAATCCCAGACATGTTGCATTATTTTAACATCATTGAATTGAACATCTTGGCCGAGGGCGATGTAAAAATGCGTCTGCATGCGCAGAAATGGTGAACGAAGGAAATCGCCCAAAACGGAATCGATGCGAGGAGACGGGGAAAAGGTGATGCCAAAAGTCAGGCTGCAAGACTGAACATTTGTGGAAAACAAGTCTAAATAAAAGCAGCGTCCGACAATATTTATCCTGAAGAGAAATTAAGTGCGCGACTCCACTTTTAGGTTAGTGCTATATGCAGCCTGGTTTATTAATTCTGTCTGGAAACAGCCACTCTGGTTTATGGTAAATAAAGGCATCCATCGTCTAGCTGTTTATTGTGGCCAGGGTGGGGGGGGGGGCATTGAAATAAAGCCATTCAGCCCCCGAGGTTGACAGTATGAAAGCCGTCCACGTACAGAGAGGAGTGATCTGGGGCGACATAGGAATGCTGGGATTGTGTCAGTCAGGTACATTCCTGCTTTTTGTCGAAAACAGCTTGAGAAAGGATTGGATGAAAACGGGGTGGGGGGGGGGGGGCACAGGGTTAGGGGTTTGAATTCCTAAAAAGAACAATGAAAAAATATGGTCAGCACCCCCTGTCAAGAGACCAGGCCATGCAGGACGGGACCGGAAGA
>JAODKM010000101.1:513891-525198 GCA_026780845.1 Petrocephalus sullivani | reverse complement strand
AGCCAGGGAAGCCAGGGCGGGCGGCTTCTCCTTGGCACCACCACTGCCTGGCCACGGAGGCTCCGTGCTCCACAGAAACCTGCTTTGCTCACATGCCGGCTTGGTGCAGAGCACTACAGCACCTCAATCTCTGCAGCACCATCGCTGCTCCCCTTGGCCATGTTACTGTCCATCATCATTTTACCCTCTTTTGAAATCTTTTTTCTTTTAACAAATGAGCAGTAGGAAACCAGACTGACAAAATAAATAAGCCAGAGGGCGACATAAAGTCATCATCCAAAGATAAAAGCTAAACCACTGCTTCAGGGAGATACTTCCTTACTACAAGAATGACCCTACCTGCATATGGGTGGTGTGTAGCTCCCTGCCCATATCTGGAAGGTTGTTGGTTTGAATCCTATATTGGTTGAAGACTCACTGGGCCTCAGACTGCTTCTGGAATGGTGTCTGACCCCAAGTCTTCCACACTTTGGACAGAAACATATGCTAAATGTCTGATGAATGATGGAACAGCCTCTGAAACACACGCTTGCCTCTATTACCAGCAAACCAGAAGTAGCAAAGGCAGAGATACATTCTGTATGTCAGTATGTTTATTGTGTAAGTGCAGTGTGAACCCTTTTGACATATTTAATTACTCCGTTTAAGTATACTAATCTCCATATTAAATGCAGCCCAGGATTGGATAAGTGGTTACTCCAAATGAATAGAAGGACTGACAATACTGAAATGTATTACAATTAATTGAATATTGAGGGGATACGTCTACATTTATCTAAAAGATAAGTGATCTCTTTAACGGAGTTCAGAGTGAAACCCATTTAAAAACACACAATTACAATATCGAACATTTTTCAGGTGGCGGACTGGGAAGGAGCCGCAGTGACATCATTAATTACCTGATTAGAAAGGGTGATTGCTACCTAACGGTGATATTATGGCTTGTGCAAAGTATAGGCACCAGCTTTGTGTGTGTGGGCACATGCGTGTGTGTGTGTGTGCAGGCATGTAAGTGATTGTTATGGACACAAAAATAAAAATTAAATCACATCCTTGGAAAAGCATAATACAAGATTTGGGTCGATCCTGAGTCCCGATAGCTTTGCCTTGTGTGAAAACCATTAGCCCAACAGCAGTCAGTCTACGTAAATAATTAACCAAACAGGCATAGAGAAAGGTTAGTCAGCCTCGCTCCCTGCCTGCCATGCTCACTCTACCCCATCCAATCAAGGTAGCTCCCCCCCACAGCTGCCTTTTTTTCTCATTCGCTATTGGTCAATGCCAGCCCAATGGACACACGGCCATACTCCTCAGCACTGTTTCCCCCTACTGTTAAGCACACACACAAACACACACCATTTAGCATCACTAAGGTAATCTTCATTTGCTATAGTGCATTAGTGAAATGCAAGTCTGACGCATTTCACAGCAGATCTGCGACTCTCCATTCACCACAGTGGCTGAATTCTGACTTCAGCAGCATATGGGATTTTGGCTCGATGCACCCCTGGCATGGGCACACATTAATGCACCACGTGCCAGAGCTATTCAGGCAATGCCAGGGCTAAAAACCCCGCTTCACCCGCCTGCCTCATTGGACACACATTCAGTCATGCGCACACACTCACACCAAATAAGTCTTTAAAGGTTTGTACCAATAGATGTTCCTCCCTGTAGAAAAAGACATTTTTCAAACACACACACACAAAAAACCAGGACACCAGCGCACACTTTGTCAGAAAAAATTCTTACATTCCATAAACCTCACACCTGCAGCATCCTGAGAATTTTATCCTGGAGTTCTCAAAAACATGAAAAAGTAGAAAAAATAGAGCCCAAATAGCTCAACTGGCAGTGCATCAGACTTTTAATCTCAGGAGCCAGGGTTCGAGTTCCTGGCTGGGTGATTGTCTCTTTAAACAATTAAGCAAAGAAAAGCAATTTGTACCTTGTGCCTTTGAAAGATTCACTACACTGTGTGGTGCATTTCACCCACATTGGAAAACTTTGTTGCAAAGAGTCGAGTGCCCTGATCTGGCCCCCATACTACTTACCCACGTACCTAGGCACTCACTGGAAGCTCAGCCTGGCTGCACTTACGCCTAGTCAACTGCTTGGCAGCCATTCGTTTGTAACGTGTTATTTGACTCCGCTGCATGGTGCATAGGACAAAAGGATCTACTAAATAAAGTAAAATGTAAAATAAAACTATGAGTCAAGAGTATTTCAAGAACTGTTCCAAGAATTTTTCAGCAACCAGAAACCATCAACTGGGAAACCATTGTGCCAGAATTACCATCCACCTCAGACAATCACGCAGATGCACACAAAGAGACCTTTTCATTTATATTTAAACTTCCTGCTTTCGCATTTGCACAGTCATCCTGAGAACAAGCACAGGCAGCCACTTTGCCTTTGCCTCTAAAGAGAAATGGCATGTTCCTCCTGATAAAGGGGCGGAATGAATCACAGCTATCACACCTGTAACACTCCTCTTAGACATCGTACAGTCCGGGCCCAGGAAAGAAATCTGAAGGGAATCTGTTTGTATATAGCGCCTTTAAGAACTGAGTCACCTGTACATGGGTACGTTGTAATACATTCCTATGTCAGTTATATAGACAAAATTCAGAAGCAGGGAAAGAAAGACAGAAAAAGAATGAACGAACGAACGAACGAACGAACGAACGGAGGAGAGAGCTGCTTTGATTAAAGCAGATGTGATCAAGGTCAAAGCCCAAAATCCATCAACGAATCAGTTCTCCATGTTGGTCCGTGTGGGGAGGCAGACTGAAGGCTTCACAGACAATGTTCATAAGTCTTGTCCATAATCTCCCACGTCCATGGTACTGAACCAGGACTCCAACTCAGATGATGTCCACCCCGAGCACCAGCCACACGGAAAGGAAGAAAAGCAGTGAGCACGGGCGGTCAGATCATGCATAGACACATTAATGGGTGAGCAAGAAGACCCAAATGGCAGGTACAGCACCACCTGCAGCCAAAGATATAGTGTGTTATGGGTTGCAGGTCAGCTAAAATGAAATAATAGGCCTTCAGCTGTGGTTTAAAAGACTGAGTTCCAGGTCACGGATGCAGCCACAAGCATTTCAGATCAGATTCACCATATCCCGGGGACAAAACACCCCCACAAAGTTAATCTTTAAGCTGCTGCAAGTTGAGAGGTGCTCAAACCCGTTGACTCAACATTGCCCTCTGCTGGGCAGGTAGACAAGAGCATCTTGTTTTTGTACTTCATGAAAGAAGGAGGAGGAAAAAATGACAAATGGGGCAGAGTGGACCTGGAAGAGGATTTCTCTGCCTAATAAAATGCAGTTTATACTGAGCAATTATCATCTTCTCCCAGGGCAGTGTTTCTCAACCTGGTCCTCGGGGGACCATGGAGATTTCACGTTTTGTGTGGACCGTCTGGTAGAGGGAAGGGAACAAAAACGTGGACCATCTCCATCTCATATTTCATTTCCTTTCCTTTTAGTTATGGATGCCTTTAGCCAAAGAGAATAATACAGCTCACAGTTTTAAGCTGTGTTCTACCACATGTGGAGGTTTTACTGAGTCAGCTCAGGTTAGGCCTGGCACAAGAAGCACTCCGGCATGCTGATCGCTGCCCTAAAAGCAGGCAGATCAGAGACCATCGTAAATCTAAAGCCCAGAAGCTGGCAGACACGAGGAAACAGATTATGTGAGGAATGGGGTGTATGTGTTTGCTGCACTAGTGTGTAGAGAGAAGGCATTTCTTACCATTTGTTCAGATTTCTGGCCGATTTATGCAAACTTCTGCGTTTTGACTGGGTTTGGGAGCTATATATCAAGTAGGATGCCACTGTTGTTTGTATGGCTCAGGCCCTTACGAAAGTTCTGTCCATAAATCTTCCATTTATGCTTGATCCATACAGGGACAGGGTGCCTGTGCTGAGGTTGTTAGAGAACATTACATACAGGTGCTTTTCATGGTGGGACCTTTGCTGGAAGCTCTCCACCACCGAGATGTTCTGGAAACAGGCCAGCGTGATGGCTCAGCAGGGGGCACTATCGCGTCACACTTCCCGGGGCACGGGATCGAACCTCAGCCTCGCTCCCGTGTGAGTAAGTTACCACATAGAGGGGTTCCTGTGGGTGCGTCCCAAAAATGTACTGGTCATACAAAACTGGAAACTCCAAACTGGACTCAGCATGTGACTAAGTGAGAAATCTGGGAGTGCCTGAAAATAGAGCCTGTGCTGGTCTGTGTGCACCCTGGGATACGCCCTGGATTCATGTGGTTGGCTTAGAGAGGTGATTACTGAAAATTGATTGGTATAAAAAGACCATAACATGCTGGGTTTTTTCTTACTGGCCTTACATTGCAGCACAAAATGAGAGAAAGTGCAAACGATTAGCAGTTTTAAAATTCAGTCAATGGAGCACAATATTTTATGATTCTTATATGCTGGAATTCTTTTTGTGATTGATTATCTGTGTAGCCGCCGTACTTATTTACACCAGAAAACAATCCACTCTGCATCTACAGAATCAGTTACTGACGAATAAAACTTTACTTTTTGTGTTGATTTGCTTGGAAAACTGAATTGATTCGCAGGCCTAACTGAAAAATAGAGATGATTAAAATTATACTTCAGCATAAAAAGATTTGTCACCATACTTGTAACTTAATTTGTAAAAAACTGATTTGATTGTGGGATTCATTTTTAAAAATGAATGTATTTTTTCCAGCTGTAGAAGTGTACTTTTCCAATTATAGTTGTGTTTTTAGTTGACTTGTAGGAAGTGATTGGGGACACATACAATAGTCATAAATCATGTTTCCGGACATTATATGAGTTACACCTGTATAATGTGAAAGAGCATCAATTACACCGCAGAAAAGGCGGTGGGGGCGTCACACTGGCTCAGTGATTCAGTGGTTAGCGCTGCTGTCTCGCACCTACTCTGCCACGCAGTGCATCACTGTGCACGTGGCCTGCAATGGGCAGCCTTGTGCCCCAAGCTGCCTGGGAAAGGCTATAGAATCCTCTGCTCTGATTCTGACCAAGATAAATGGCCATAAGATGGACAGAAGGAATGGCAAACCAGTACAAATATCAAGATATTTAAGTATTGCTCGCATTATTTGCACGCCTTAGAAAGGAGCACTACTGGTGATGTACAATCTCAACTTTGAAGCTGAGAGCTCTCAGAAATATTTTAGTGCATTTCAAGCATTTTAAATAGTCTCACACTGCAATCTTTAATAAGAAAAAAAAAAACATAGCTTGCTCAGCTAGCTCTTAATTTTTTAAAGACTGAATATCTCACACAGAAAAATGAGTCTTGATACTGAAACACATATATTGTGTTGCCAGGGGTCTGACAAAGTAAGCTAATTAATGTAATATATAAAAGCGCTTCGGAACAAAACAGCCCAGAAATGTCTTACGAATTTTGGAACAATGTTGAAGATTAATTTTCAACATATGAATATCTGTGAACATTTCTCTAAATACACAAAGAATCAGCTATACGCTAGGGCCATAGCTCACAGCCAGCCTGAGAGAAAGGAATGAATAAAGAAACCATCATTATCACACTTTTATCAGAAAAAATGGCTATGCCTTGTATCACTTTGAATTTAGGGAACAGTACACTGAACAGGCATATCAAAGAAGGAAGGTTACCATACCATTAATCAACATGCTAATAAGTAGCTCATGAAATGGAATTGTTACTTTATGACAACTTTATCTGAAGTTCAAAATGAGAACAATTCCTATAAATTTTTAAATGAAGCACAGAACTTCTGGAAATGTGAAATGAAATAAAATAAAATAGTGAATGTGACTGAGCAGGACTTTGATGATAATGAAAAGGTTCATTACATCGGCAGTCTTTAAGTAGACGTTATAATAAAGTAAATATAAACAAGATATATTAGGAGATGATTAGAAAATGTTGTGATGTGGATTCAGTATTCCTGGAATAACTAAAAAAAACACAATGAAATTGTCTCAGGAAGGGCAGATAAGAGAAGCAAAGGACTGGGAATCAGGCAGGGGATGGGAGGCCTGCTTGGGGTCATTTTCAGGACCAGTGAACTTGGGCACAGAAAGGGAGGGACTGAAGGCCTCCAGCCAGAAGAGGCCAGTGGGGACAGGGAAGCTTTCATTGCACTTGTACAATGAAATCATTGCATGCAGATGGTTGTGCCCGGTTACTGGCAGGAGTTACTAGGGTCAGGAAAAGCGGAAACACACATTTAAACACATAATGGAACAAGGGATAGGTTTAACCGATCAACACCTACCTAGCAGGTGGCCAGCTAGTAAACAGAACTGTGCAGTACATATTGCCAGACAGTTTAACCTCAAAGGACACAAAGGAAACCAATGACTGCACGCTTGAGGCTCTCCACATGGAGTAGTACTCTTTATGCATTAGTACAGATGGGTACTTTTACTAAAATACCGCCAGATGCATTTTCTGAAGTGAAACTGGAAAGTTTCCTCTTGGGTTATGAACTGGCCTCCTCACGATTACAAGTTCTGTCCTAGTAAGTCCGTATATGCACTCTCACTACGAGTAGTGGGGCAGGCACACAGTATCAGGGAAAGTGAGGCATTTCCTGCCCCTGTCGCTACAGTTTGCGTATGGACTTGGAGCTTGTATGAGGGCTCTCCTAGCACCCAAAGACACGTGGTGTAGGCAGGCTAGTGCTTATAGCCCCAGTGATGATCTGGCATTCTGTCCGTGGTGTGCGCTCTACTAACTAGTCATGGCTAATTTTATGCATACAGATGTTCCCCAAGTTACGACGGTTCAGCGATTTTTCGATCTTACGATGACGATGGCGGTACGACAAAATTGTACAAATAATTTAAACTTCGCGCCGCAGGCAAATGTGGCAGCGTATGCGGTACATCAAAATCAGCAAAACAAACAGGAAATCCCCATAAAAAGCATTAACTTGTGATACATTACACCTAAAGGCTAGTGTATCAAAAAGACAAGATGGGTCTCTGATTAAAAACATAGTTAAAATAACTCTCTCATATTGTATACCCTGTCGCTTAAAGCTACAAACAAACAAAAACAACACACAGAGCCATACAAAACAAGAGGCAATGCTGACAGCCAAGCAGTTTCAGGTTACACCTACAGCAATGTCAAAACCATGGTAAAGGTCAGTCTGGTGGGTTTTGGGACTCTTCGACACCACCAACCTAATTGCACAGATCACCCACTTTTGCCTTCTATGACCAAAAAGTCATATCACAAGTCATAATTGTCTTAATTAACATACTTGCCTAATTTTTTAAGCTGCATAGAATTTCATTTGCCTGGGGCCGGAACACTGTGGTTTATGAAAACCAGCTTATGCTAGTCGGCAAAAATTCATGTGCCCAAAAATAAATGAAAGGCATGACACACCAACAAATCTGATCCCCACTCATGCTGTCCCGCGGCCACTTACTCACTAGCAAATATTAGCAATATTCCCCTAGAGGTTTCGGCTCGTCGTCAAATCAGGTTCTCCATCATGCCTCATTTATTAAACGCGTTATTACTTCATGTGCAGGCTGTTTTAACCCCAAAGCCAGTCCCTGTTTGTGCCCAAGGAGCAAAAACCCGAGTCCCAAACTCGATCAGCTTCTTATCGATTATCGTGAACTTCGTGGCGATTATCGTGAAGGTCGTGGCGCTTGGTGATGACGTCACGTACCGTAGTACCTGCCCGCGGAATGCAGCCTACACGTTACACATTGCCGGAAATTACAAGTTAACGTCCCAGCAGGTTTTCAGAGTAAAACGTATTAACCCTAAACCCTGCCGGGAAACTAGATTTTGTACAAACCCACGGCTATTTGCTCTTAACTGAATTTACAAGTTGTTCCCCTCATATTTGAAACAGCATTTTATACTCGATCAGTACAGTTGCAGACTGCAGTGCTTCGGTTTGAGTTAATTAACCGCGACCACGAAGCGATAGCCGCGCTCGTCTCCGCGGTACGCCGGGCCACGGGCCGCGATCCCCCGCAGGGCGAACGACAGGCGTCCGCATCGGGGGCCTCTGTCCGGCGAGCACGCAGCCCCCGTCCATCAGCGCGGTCCCCCTCCGGCTTTGTGGCAATTTAATAAGGTCCGCAGACCAATAAGCGCCACGGAGGGCAGGTTTTACTTCTCGGGGCGGAGTTTGCGATTCTACTTAACGCGAAGTGGTGCAGCATCTCCAGCCCGAACGCGCCGCACCGCCTCCCGCACGGATAGCAGCCCCGGCCGCGCAGCACCTCCATGGGAAACGGCAATATTTAGGCATTCACTTGGGAAACTCACAGGTATTTCCCCCCCCCCCCATTACGCCTATTGGGATTAAAAAAGGGAGCTTGTGCACGTTATGGGAAGGCTGGCGGGGCGCGATGGGCAGGCAGGCGGCGGCGGCGGCGGGAGCTGCATCCCTCGGCGGCGACTGCCGATCGCATGCAGGCTCGGATCGCGGTGTTTATCCGCGGGCTGGTACCCCCCTGCAGGTGGACCTCCTCCAGCGCCTGTCTTAGGCGTGCTGGCACTGGCTATAAGCGGCAAAGCAGCAGCAAAACACCAGCCTAAAGCTGACAGTGGTACTTACACCATTTAAAATTCGCATCATGGAATTTCAAGGCTGATCCGAGCTTTATCCTTTTATTTTTATATATATATGCATTGGTATATCATCACATATGCATGTGCATATCATTTATGCATGCTTTGATCTTTTCCTTTTTTCCCCCCAAACAGCATTCCGTGCCTTTCTCCTGCCCCGTCATTGATGGGAAATCAACTGGATCGGATCACCCACCTAAACTACAGCGAGCTGCCCACCGGGGACCCTTCGGGGATCGAGAAGGACGAGCTGAGGGTCGGGGTGGCGTATTTCTTCTCGGATGAGGAGGAGGAGCTGGACGACAGATCGCAGTCGGACAGTTACAAAGAGCAGAGCCCGGCCAAGGAGGGTCCCGTCGCCCCCAAGGAGCTCGAGTACTCGGCCTTCTGCTGCCAGGAATGCATCTTCTCCAAGCTGCGGGAGAACGAGGATCTGAATATTTACTCGGTGAAAACTTTGCTGGCCATGTGCAGGCCCGGAGACCTGCTGGAGCTGGTGGCCAGCGACCAGCCGCCGCACTGGGCCGTGTATGAGAGGAGCGATCAGGTCATACACCTGTACCGGGGGGAGATCCGGAAGGACAGCTTGCTGGAGATCAGCAGCGGGCGGCCGGGGAGGATCGTGAACAGCCGGTACAGATACAGGGCGCTGCCCGCCGAGCTGGTGATGCAGAACGCCAGCAGCCACTTGGGACTGGGCAGCGGGGAGATCTGCTGGACGAACTCGGAAAGTTTCGCCGCCTGGTGCCGGTTCGGCAAGCGGGAGTTCAAAGCCGGTGGGGAGCTGCACGCCTCCGAGCAGAGGTACTTCCTGAAGGTGCACCTCTCGGAGAGCGACGTGCACACGCTGGTGTTTCCCAGCCTGGAGGATCTAATCCGGGAGCGGCGCAAGGTGGACGCTAGCGGCATCCTGAAGGAGCTGTCCTTGGTCAACGGGAAGGAGTGACCCCCCCCCCCAAAATAAATGCATTAAAAAACAAAAAACAGCGGAACGGACCTGTTGGGACTTGCATGCCTTCAAGGGCAGCTCTGCAATTTATTTCGGGTTTTAACTGTATTCCAGGAAAGGGGGAAGAAATATATGAATGTCCTTTATTTGTATGGGTGACCATCATTCGTCATGCCGATGTCCTGAATAATTACCTTTAAAAGTGTCGGGCTCGGGTGCTGCGACGGACGCGGCTCCTTTGCCTGTCCGGGGTTTGTTTCGCGTGCATTTTTTCCATTTTTTGTCAGTCTCATTGTCACCCAGATCGTTCGACTAAATGTAACTACCGGATCAGTGTTTTTTTTTATTATTATTAAATGAGACCATCCGTTTTGCGCCGCGCAGTCTGCCAACCGCCCCGGTTCGTGCCATTGTTGATTTAACCTTTTGGTTCCTGTGTTATTATTTGACCCTCCGTATTTGAGTAAATATACCTTGTTTCATTTTTGAATAAATGTCGGCTGCGGCGTCGATCGGGCGTGATGTGTGAGAGGGCATCTTTACGCCCGCTGCCATGAATCGGGGTGCTGGCGCGTGCCTGGGCGAGCACGTGCCGCGCGCGCCGGCGCGAGCCCCGGCCGCCCCAACTTCGGCCAAGGCGCGCTCGCGGGAGCGCGGGAGCGGACGCGCGCGCCGATACTACAAATGGTGGCCGCGGCTCGTATGCTGGGACCTTCCTGCTTTCCACTGCGAGCAACGGCCAGACCCCGGTTTCATTCTCCGTTGAGAAGGCTTGTGCAGTGGTAATACGATTTCCATTAAACAGGCTTAGAAAATTATAGCCACCCCCCCCCCCCCAAAATCTAAACCAGATGACAAATTTTGAGGACTAGCTGGTTTGGGCTGTTCTGTTCCTACGGTGCATGAATCAGAAGTTGATTGCAGTACTGTGGACAAGCAGTGACCTGTTTGTGCTAAAATGTTAATGATTTTAGGCAAGCATTGTTTTGAATCTAATCTAAGGCTGTGCAGAGCAGCTGAGTTTGTATGTCATCAATTCCCCGCTGGAGTAGATAGGTCCCTTGCTGCTCAGACACCTGTGGTGTGTTTGGACATGAAAGGCACTCTCATGGGGTGATAAAAAGAGGAAACACACTTCAGTGAAATCACCCCAGACCCTCCGTTGCCGTACACCCCCAGCAGCTGGTGGTTTTACACACCAAAATATATTTAGCTTGTGTGTTTCCATGATTAATGTTCATTTACTTCCCAGGCATACATAATAACATGCTTTACATTTTAGTGGTAGCCAATAGGTTCGAAAACTCTTTAAAATCTCAATGCTGCTCTGCTGGTAACGTAACCTCAGAAGTCATTGGAGAACCACTTAAAAACAGCTAGCAGCATTTTCTAACAAAATTGACACCTGATAGGAGAGATTTTTAATTTTTTTAACCTTTAGTATCAGTTTACTAGAGCCAGTGAATGACTGGTGCTTAATTTGCTGTTAACGTTAGGCAAACAGATGGGGCGAGGCTTACTGTCTTTACAAATAGCAGGTGTAACAGGTTTGTACCTTGCTTCTGCTCTGGGGTAATGCATGTTCTTGCCTGTCAAGAATGTGGTGGGTGAGGACGCGTGTGCATCCTGTGATGTCATAACGTTGCCATTGTGATGTGCAGAATAATTCAGCAGAAACTAATGCTTTCGATTCATGTGGTGTTGCAGGCGTACGGAAAACCTGG
>JAODKM010000101.1:495545-507054 GCA_026780845.1 Petrocephalus sullivani | reverse complement strand
CTGGCTGTGTGTGTGTGTGTGTGTGTGTGTGGGGGGGGGGGGGGGGGGGGATTGGATATCTAACAACCACAGACAGGTAGCACCTGGATCTAAAGGGCAGTAGCAAAAAGGCATCAGAGACTGGAGATCCCTGGGGTGACCAAAGCCAGGTCAGATAACCTCCATGCCCACCACAAATTCTCACACTCATTCGTTCCCACACTCCCTTCAGCAGGAACAACTCTGCGATTAGTATTTCGAGGACAGGAGATTTCATTCCTTATTTGTTATTTTAAAAGAATCCTAATTTCCTTGCCACAGTAACAGTGCGTGCTAAGGCCCATGTTCCACATGGGATTATATCTGCTGCTAATGGTACATGAAACCAACCAGAAAATTACAGAAGAAAATTGTCGATAGAGGTTGTCAGATGTGATTCTGTGTGTATACTCGGTACAGAATCCTCTCTCTACCAAATCATTAAAATGATGAGTGAATTAATGGTGACGACCCTAGACATCAGCGGTTTTGAATGTGCATCTGGCTTCATTTCAGCTAGGGACGCCACGGCCCATCATGCAGCATTAAATCCGGAGAGTTCCAGCGATGGCAGGGATGGGCAGGCAGGCAGGCGCTTGCTGGGCAGTGCAGCCCCGGCCGAAATGAAGGCCTTCCAGGATTCCCGTTCGAGGGCACGGCTTCAGTGGAACACAGTGGCCTGCGGCAATGCCAATTAGCACGCAGGACTCCTTTGGGTCAGTCTGTAGCACTCGGTCAGGAGTCATCCAGAGTCCCCTGGGAAAAAACAGAAGGGGAAGGACGCGAAGCGGCGAGGGACAGTCAGGGAATATACAGACGCCCTAATTTCGAGAGGGTTCAGTGCACCATCTGTCACGCGCACCTCACTCCTGCGATTCAGACGTGGAGTGAGACGCGGTCCAGAGGAAGCGCCAGACAGGCGACCTTTACTTTGATGGCATACATGAATAGTTAATCAGGAAACTTTTGAACCGCGCTCTGTTTTGATAACAGGAAATGGTCGCTGTTGTTTCTGGATTCCCAGCATTGTATCTAATGACACGGTGAAATGTGAAACAAGTCGCATAAATTTAATCCCAGTTTTTATTTAGGCTAATTATTTCATTATTTTAATTGCTGTTCTTTTGAAATCAAATAGTTTTAATCCCATTCAAATGAAAACACTCTCCCAAAATTGACACCGGATCACAACCCATGCATTTTTTTTAACAATCATCATCTCCACCTTAGGATTACAACACAACTTGGATCACAATTAAATGCAGGTTTGTGGCATATAGCTTAATCATTATATATTACACATGCACAAAAAGTCTGATTCAGCCTTTCCCAGCAGACCTAATGAAGATCCACCTCAGGATTAACATCCTGACTTTAAACGTAGCCCATGACTCCTGTGAATGGGAGATTCAACATTAAAAAACCATGAACCGCCAGACTCTGTGACTGTGCAGCTTTCAGTGTCATGCCAGGGGGAACATCGAGCACGCTGGGAATAAGATCCACATTCAAAAGGTGTAAAATGTTCATTCCCACGTCTATGGTGACAGGAGGGTGACAGCCAATCAGCGACGTTGCCAGTTTCTTCCATCCATCCAGAAAAGCTATCAAATTTTTTTTTGAAACAGGATAAAGTGGACATGACAGGCAAACATTTAGCCATACCACTCGGATGGAGGCTACATTGCTTTAATCTAATCTCACCATCCTGCTGAGAGGCACAGTGCTGGTATTCTCGAGCGCACCCCTGCATCAGGGCTCTCAGAAGCGGCCCCCTCCCCACATGACAGCCCGGCCTTATCGTTCCGCGCCATACAATGATCCCTCAGCCATAATCATCTCCTTCCACCTCTCAACACACCTTAAAGTTTTCCCCCTTCTTTAAATGCGTGACTAATGGCAACACTAGCAAAGGCCCAGAACTCATGGAATCCCCATCGCATTATAGCCACTGGGTGACCACTGCATGCTGGACCTTCGCTATATTTCACAACATGCTATATAAAGTATATTTTATAGCACAGAACTACATTTTCCCCAGTGATGCTTTTAATTCCCACTATAGTAACCAGCCTCCTGATACTTTCTTTTCTGGTCTATTTAACTGATTTGGCATTTTGATGTACATGCTTTACATCTGACCCAACTGTCAGAATTACTTTTCTTTCCTTGCATCAATTGTAATTTCTTTAGTATACAGTAAATCAATAATCCCCAACTGACTGACTTTCAGGATAAAAGCATTAAGGGTCCTAATCATTTCTTTATAAACAACTTTAAACCTGAAACACTACATTTTTCCTATTGCCTTATTATCTTGGACTGTTATTCTTGAATCAACCATAATAGCTGTGGAACCAAATGTTTTGAAGAATTTTCCATTATATGGAAACATCACAACAACAAATAACATTCTCTCTGATTGACTTTTGAGTTTCAATATGGTTTGTTTGCAGAAATGTTTCCTTCCCAGGCATTGATGGTCATACCAGTTCAGAGGGGGATAGGTCAGGGCCAGATAGTAACATTTCTCTTCATACTTAACTGGTTAGACTGAATTTTTGCTTTTCTGGACCTGAACTATCCACCTTTGTAGCAGCTGGTTCACAGGACATTCAGTGTTACTGGTCCCATTTAGAGACACTACAATTCACACGAAAGCTGCTTCATTGGCAGGGAATTAGGGTAGAAGACCAAAGAGATGGAGCAAGACCAAAATCTTCAGCAAGCGCCGAGCTAACCGCTAATTGCTTCACGGATGGCTGATTCTGACTCGTATCTTCGCTAGATGAGCTTCGATGTGGTGAGCGTGCACGGTGAGCGTGCACGTTGATCATTAATGAGCAATTAGGTGGAACAACAATGGCAGCCAGGGAAACCGTTTCTATAACAACACCCCAAAATTAACTCAATAGTGCCTTCAATAGGGCTGTAAGCTAAGCCATTCCATCAAAAATTTAAACCTCTTGGCTTAGGTCTCTGCTCAATTCCTTATACAGAGAGGCGTACACAGTTGTTACAATCTTAATTTGAACATTTAATATGAATTAGCTGTTGTCATCTATATGACGATGTACATTTCAATGCCTAATTAGTATATATTTATCTTAATGGGGAATACGGCGTATCCCCAGTGATGTACACCTATCAAGTCTGCATACATTTTATTAAGCGATTAAACATCTACACCTCTTGCTCCACAAAAAACAGAGCAAAAACAAAAACAGACACCAACTAGTTGGGTCACCCTTTGCCTTCAGAACAGCTTCAGCCCTCCTTTGAACGGTATTGTGCACATCGTGAGATGCGTGTACTAAAATAATGCATCACTCATTGTGAAGCAGAGTGCTGCAAATGTTTCCTTTTTTTGCACAATTCACCACCCCGCCTCCCACAGTGTTCACCGTCATGCCATTGGCTCTCCCAAGTCCTTTGCCACGATGGTCAGCGTTGACTAAATGCATTGCTGATAGGCACCAGTTTTAAAACGAAAAAATACAGTTATTGCAACCGCACACATCAGTCGCATAAAAGCAGAAACGGAGCTATATCGTATTGCAGAATAAAAATGTTACAATTTATTGGTAATCAATTCAATTTTTTTTTTAATTACAATACAGCATTATGTATAAAAAGATTTGTCACCATACTAATGCTTAATGCTTCTGTTCCGGATGGTGTATGGCACACTGGGCTGTGACTGTACTTTGATGAGTGGGCAGAATGTAAGGCAGATATAAAAGACGGGGTCAAATACGACCCTGTGGGTTCTCCAGGGTTAATTTGTTCAAACAGATTTGATTAAAACAATTATAGATTTTTTTTTCAGCTGCAGAAATGTAATTATAGTTATGTTTTTAATAGATTTGTAGGAACAGACTGGGGACACATGCTATATAATAGTCATAAATCATGCTATTTTTATGGGAGTTACAAGAGCTACACCCTATAATGCATAATAGAACTAATAATTTTATCATTTAATTACAGCTTAAAATATGAAATAAAAAGAGGAGGCATGGTGGTTAAGTGGTCAGCACTGGTTCCTTGTACCACCTGCAGTTCAGACAAGGTAATCCATCTGAAACTAAGCAAGTTTGGGGCCTGGCCAGTACTTGTATGGGAGATCAACTAGGAAGGCTGGGTTGCTGCTGGAAGAGGAGATGGTGTGGGCCACAGGTTAGCCGATCCTGTGGTCTGTGTGGAGAGCAGTGCCACAGTGCAATGACGGAAACACGGTGCCGTCGTTTGGAGGAGACATAAAACCTAGGTTCTGACTCTCTGAGGTCATAAAAGATCCCTGTGCATCTTTCGAAAGAGTAGGGGTAATACCCCGATGTCCTGGCTAAAATTGCCCACCGTGGCCCTATCAAATCTGGCCTCCTAATCGTCCCTCATATCTAACCGGTGAATTCGCTCTTGCCCCTTCACCACCGTAGCTACTGTGTGGTAAGCGTACTGGTACAGAATAGCTGCCGTCGCATCATCCAGGTGGGGGCTGCACAGGAGTCGCGAATGAAATTGCTCCTCACTGATTCTATAAAGAGCTTTGGGCGTCTGGAAAATCGCTATATAAATGTAACATTCATTCGATAATAGCTCCAGGGGTGGAAGCTTGAGGTCTGCACTCAGTGTGTATAGAGTTTGCATGTTCTCCCCAGTCCTGAGACATGCAGTTAGGCTAACTGCTGTCTCTGTATTGCCTACAGATTGTGAGTGGCTGTGTCCCGACATGCCAGCTAGAGTACACCCCAGCCTTCTGTCGTCTAGGACAGACTCGAGGCCCCCCTTTCGATGGTGAATATTAAAGAAGATTTTAATGGCACTATAAATGGCTCACAGTATATTCTGCAGAACTATTTTTCCCCACTAGCAGGTCTGCACTCAGGTATAGCTTGAGCCTTGAGGGTGGTTACAGCTCAGGCTGGCAGAGAGGCCTCCAAAAGGGCCTTGAAGCTTCAGAAGGATATTTGAGCCCCTTTGGTTCTCCAGGTAAGATGGACGTCATTGAACACACACACACACACACACACACACACACACACACACACAGGAGTTCTTTGGTTTCTATGTACCCCACCTTGCTCTCAATCAGAGAGACAGAATTTGGGTCAGAGCACAGGGTCAGTATCCCTGGAGCAGTAGGGGTATGACCACCATGCCAGCCATGGGATTCAAACCCACAACCTTTATGACATGGCCACAGATCCCTCGCTTACTCGTGCCACTGTATTTTTAACCACACCTGAGACTGCTCAATGTTTCTTTAACTGTATAAACCATCCTGGTAAAAAAGGTGTTGTGCTTGCACACACACACACACACACACACACACACACACACACACATATACCTCTAATACACAAATGCATAACACATAGAAAGCATTTATAAATAAGCATCCCTGGATTGTGTGAATTTGAAGGAGTCAACTTAAAAGATTTTTCCCCCCTTGGTGAACGACAAAACAGAAACCCATTGAAATGCAAGTGAACAAGTCATAAGCCGCGCATCGATCATGGGAACCAACCACATGCAGAGAGTATTAAATATGTCACCCAAAGGAACGAACCAAAAGCAGGGAGGGGGATTCAGCACATCTGAAATCCAAGATTTATGGCATGTTTTACACGCCAAGGATGAGAACGGCACATAAAACCATGCTGTACAGTAATTACCGATTAACGGCAGAGGGGGGCCATATAATGGTTACCGGATGTGCTGAATAGATCCATCCTGTAGAAGGTACATTCTTCCAGTGTCTTACTCAAACAGACTTATTTGACCATATTTACCGTTCAGTCCACAAGGGATGAATGATTCTTTACTGAACCCAAATCGTCTTAACAAAAATTCCAAGACCTCCAGATATTTGAACAGTCGTCATTGTGCAAACACCTTTGTGCTGCTTTACTGAAAAACAGAACACACACACACACACACACACACACACACACAGTAAAAAGGGTCCACCGAAGGCCCATTTCGTGCGAACATAGTCTATGCTAATGAACAGTAGTGTATCTGTAGCCTATAAATATAAAAGCAGGTGCCAGAGTGGTTTAGGGACTGTGAAATTAGACGTTCAATACTATTCTACCCTCAAGCCTGGCACCAAGCCCATGCTACCACAGCAGAGAGAAGTTATATATATGAACAGATATTAATATTAACTGTAACCTATACAGAACATTCTCAACAAGACAATTTCAATAAACCAGCAGCAGAACACCAGCACCTACCAGCGAGCGTTCATCACTATGAATGATACACAGGGTGTTTGCTCGGGCAACACAGACCACATATGGCAGGTGTAAGACTTTGTTGGGTGCAAATGGAGGTCATTTAATAGACTCTCTGAATTACCCTGTTGAATTACCTCGAGCATATTTAACCACACCAAAAAAAAAAAAATGATATACATTATTCATGCTTGCAAGACAAACTTCAATAATGGTAATCTCTCCAGTGATCGGTGAACAAAAACTTTTCGGAGGGTGAGGATACTGGTTCATTATGCAATTTTTTATTTTGCCTCCCCCTTAGCTTTGGGATAAGCAAACACTTTCAGAAGTTAAATCAGGTCAGCTGTTAAACCATCCATAGCAGCAGACTTTGCTAACACATAGGGGAGTAATAGGACTGACGATGTATACAGTAAATGTATTTGCTTGGGTGTTGGCTGTATTTATGTTCCTCTAAGAAAACAAGGATTTTTTGGTTTTGTATAACATCGAATGCTACTGTCCCTGGCCACCCCCCCACAGAATATCTGAAAATATTTGTGGGTAATAATTAACCTTTATGTTGTCTCCAGTTTCTGAAAACATCACTATCACACTGTTATGGTCCGACTCGAGCCGCTGGTGGCATTTTAAAATTGTTTAACCTTTAGATGGAAGAGCACAGGGAACAAGAGTTGGGGCGTGCCTACAGCGCATGCTAACAGGCCCCCGTTACCCAGAGGCCCATTCCTCAAAGTCGGGCGGCGTCCAACCGCGAGCCACATTTACAGCGCGGAGCCACACTGCACTAGGCACAAGCCGCCAGATCGATCGCATCCGTTTGTGGCTCCATCGCCGCCCGTGCGAGACAATAGGACCGCACAAACCCAGCTGTGCTGGGCTGCGAGAGCCGGCCGCAGGTTGGCACTAGCATGAAGGAGACTGTTACAGTAGCGTATCAGATTAACAGGAATGCCTCACACCGGCTTGATGGCAGGGGGCGTCCCCAAACGCACAGCTCCACGATCCCTAAGGCTTTCCCCGAGTCAACTGCTCTCCCTCTGTTTTGGTCTGGCCCGTCGCTCCCCAAGGAGACGCAGGAGACAAAGGGAGGAGAAGGAGAAGGAGGAACATGGCAGTCGGAAGATGGGGGAACTCATGAGTATTGCACTAACAACAAAACTAGGCTCTGGAGGATTGGGGGGGGGGTATTATGGGCTTTACAGGCAGGAGAAAGCAGGCACTCATGGGAAAAAAAACACCTTTGGACAGATGAGGCACGTGTGTGCCCTCATCTGTGATTTTGGGCGTTGAAAAAATCATTTATCAATCCTGAGCTACTGCATGCAGACATCAGCGAATGTCCCACCGTTTAATTTTGAGTGTTATCTAAATATTGTCACAATAGTCCAGGTAGCTCATGCCGGTGGTGCGATATCCCAAGGTTAAATAAAATCACGTCTACCCTTAATTATCTGACAGCACACGTAGCTAGCTTGTCTTCTGACGCCGCCCACCAGCAAGTTTAATTGGGATGTTTAACACGGCTCTGCCCATTATGCAAGCGGTAGGAATGTTATGCACTTTCTGCATTTCTGGACGTGCCTTAGGTTTGGGCAGGTCCCCGCCGCTCCAAAAGGTGAGGCGCTGAAATCACACAGCTGTGACATGACTGTGACAAAAGCGCTGCCATCAGCGGCAGGCCGTGACCCTGTCCGCGCGCTTCGCTAAATCATAACGAGGGATTTCCGCTCTCTCGTCCTTTCCTGCTAAGGGGAAAGAGCGCATTCACAGCGGCCTTGCAGAGGGGGGCAAGAGCCAATCAGGGTATAGACACCAATTTGACAAATGGCATATTTAAGCTCCAAAAGAAACTGACCAGGACATTCACTGAACCTGACCTGGCTGAATTGGAGGAAATTAGCACGGTCCATCTCCCCAGACAGTGGCAATTAGCACACATCTTAATCAAAGTGAATTACTCTGCTCAGAGCCATAGAGGACACATTAACCACTTAGGCAGTGAGATTCGCCACCCTCCCCAGCCAGTGACAAGCCAAAGAACATGGAGAATTCATCTGGTTTGGAAACCGAAGGACACCACATACCCAGTCGTGAGGCTGGATTAATTTCACTGCACAGAAGAGTCAGGTTAAGTTGGGGCATAGGTTAAAATAAGGGAGATTCCCCATGAAACATCAGCAGTACTGGGACATGGCTTCTCATTGAAAACTCTTGTGGGGTACATTCTGAGTTCAGGTGCCCGTTTCTGTCTGGGCCCCTGAGCCACGTCATCACGTGCATGTATTTCTGTAACCGCGTCACACAGTCACCATGTCACACCCCCCCATTTCCCCCCTAGAACAGTCAGAGCGGTTACAGGAATAGGACAGATGTGGATGATGCATTTGGTTTGCTTCAGCAGGGCATGAGAGATAAGAGGATTTTTTGTTTTATAAAAAAGGGTGTTTAGATATGAAAGGGGCTGATGAAAACTCATCATGGAAACTGAATCACTGAGGAACAAGAGACTGGCAGAGCGGACATAGCTCTGGATAAAGAGCGCTGGATAAAGATTTGAGAGCTACATAGATACACATTAATGCCCAGCTTAAGCATTGAGACCCATTTTGGGACTGGAAGGTGTCTTTGGTACTGAACCACCCCATAGGAGGATGCCCCCGCCCCCCATCAGAGTAAAGAGGGGGCTGAGGTGAAGCAACACAAACCTTCTCCTTTAATGTTCAACTCATTTGTTTCACTGGAAATTTACCAGAGCACAACAACTCCCACCACCCCCAAGCGAAGAAAGCTACAGCTGCTGGTACTCCTATAATTTGGACCAGAAAGCTTTGGGGTTACAAGTTGCATAATCAGTGTGCCACCTGCTATTCTGAGAGCAGGAACCCATGAGTACAGCTTTGTCAGAGATGTCCAGGGGTACACATGGATGGGCAGTCATGACACATCTTACGCAAGACTCTTGGCAACCAGACAGCAGTAAACAACAGTCATTTTTGCTGGGACTCAGCTGGTAGGAGCGAGCAGAGCCCGAGGCGAAGGGCAGATGTCCGATCTCTCGACCCGAATCACAGGCGTCCAGTCCGGTGTTCGGCCAGTGCGGGAACAACAATGCAGACCCCTCTCTGAATGCTTATCAGCCGAGGCTCCGGTCACGGGGGCGGGGGGGTTGGCGATGGACATACTCTCCCTGCCGTGGGGAGTCTCCCCAGAAGGATCCTCTCCACGTCGGGGCTGCTGGCCGTCGTTATATCTCCAGTGTTTTTTTGCCGCATGCTGCCCAATGCGCCATTAGATTCCCTCAGCGGGAGCTCGCCTGCCTGCTCATACTAGCGGTCACCACCTGCCTGCCTAGATTAATGCTTTGTGTATCCTCTTGGAGAGCAAGCCTGCCCTATGCTATATACCCCACATAAGTCACCCTGCACGACAGTGTCTGCCAGACAAACACACGTACTGCAATAATATGCATCTCCCAGCCATAGTCTTTCAAGTACACCTGCAGCAGGATGGCTGGGTGCTGCTTTGCCGCATTAAATTGCAGGAAAAATAATAATACGCGAGGATATTTGAAGCATATGAGGCATGAAATTCGGGGGGGGGAAAACACGAATCTCGTTTGAGTTTCGCAAAATTGCTGATTGTAGTTCAGCTTGACCTTTACACTTGCCACAGAACATTGTCTGAGCTGGAGACAGAAGTCGAACCACGTTCCCAAAGTACAAAGAAGCGGTAATTACAGATGTGGGCAAAGTGTTGGGAGAGCCATGGGGAAGCCTGGAAATGTCAGCGATTCTGCGAGGCGCATGGGTAATTATTTGTAATTCGGGCGAAGTTTTCATTTCCCAAACTCTGAATGTCATCAATTATCACACAACTTCATAGCGTGTCTGCCCCCGCTAAAGCTATAAACCGGCATAACCGGGGGATTATTTTACAACGTGACCGATCCAGGACAGGCTGGCTTTGCTTTCCATTTTGTAGTCAGGGTGCATAAAGATTTTTAACAGGTGTGTAAAAATGGTCAGCGGTGCACCAGGGGTGCAGGTGGTCAGCTTTCGATCCGAGCCAAGCCTGCACACATGCATATGAATTTATATGCATGCAACCGTTTTATTACAGTGTAAATAGTCTGTAAATAGAATAAATCGACGTCGGAAGAGGTGCGCTGACCCTCACTGCCTAGGGGGGCGTTATGTGGCCATTTTTGATAGGAAGTAAGTGGGTGGAAAAATAAAATAAAGTAAGAAATCTCGTCATTTTGTTTCATTAGCAGTTGGTTTCATCCACAGTGTCGTTTAATTTTTCCGTAATTATTAGCAATCTTTGAAATCAAGACATCTCTGTGTAATCCACTCATCTGACAAGGCAATTACTCCAATTAAGCACAGCTGGTTTATATTCGAGGCGCGGGGCTTCAAAACCTGGCCGGCTCCGCTCTGCTTAATTGTCAGCGACTTGCAATGTATTATTATTACTAGGAAGCAAGGATTCAGCAAATAAAATCTGTAAAATGTATCTCGTAGACCAATAGATTTTTATTTTCCAGTGTGTCGGCTTGGTCTTAACTCTGCGCGGTTCGTAAATTAAGATATAGCCAATTAAAGGTAATATAAATTAAGAGTAACAGTGGGGTCAAACACGTGGTCAGGAGGGTATGGCGCTGTTACGTCCCCCTATGATCTAAATTAATTAGCTCCACTGAGGTGGTGCTTAATGAGTCAATAAATTTTCATTGTGTCACATCAGTTACTGTAAATCAGAAGGCGTTATTTAATGGGTTCTCATTTATGTTAAAGCAACCCTATAACTAAAAAGCAACAATGGGCCTGGCAATAATCTAGACTGTTCTATAAAATCCTGCAAATTTTCCGCACTTTAGGAAACATGATTATTATCTTAAACTAATAGCTGTTAATAGCTCAATTAAAACAGGTTTGTGCAATTTAAAATCTGCGATTATGTTTGTTTATATTTCAGTTAAAAATGTGGGGGTAAAAAACGGGAACTGCTTTTAACAATAATTGCCACTGTTACATCTGTCAGGTAAGCAAAAATTGACTTACCGGTAAGTGTGAAGATGAACACGAAGAGTTCCGGTAATAGGCGGATTTATACGGCTAACAAGCAATCGAGGCTAATCAATGAGGAGCTCAGCAAAAGTGCAAAGCAGCCAGCCGGCGTTAAGCCCCCACACTTCTTATCGTCTCGCAAGCTTTTTGAACCAAGCATCCAAGAACGAAACC
>JAODKM010000101.1:460234-476742 GCA_026780845.1 Petrocephalus sullivani | reverse complement strand
AGACGCGACGCGGGAGGCGTCCCCCCCCCCCCCCCGCAAACCGTTTTTGCCCCCCGCTGGCCCCCCCCCCCCCCCTCGTCACTCACAGATTGAAAACATTGGCAAATGATAAAGTCGACCCAACTGTATAGCTTTAGAAAAAAAATACTAGAATTGCCCCTCATCGTGTGCATTTGACTTCATGCAGCCAATTACAGCGATGCATTCTGGTCATTTCTGATTGGCCAAAAACCAACCATCATGCAGTGCGTTAAGACCAGAATGCATCACTTTAAGCCAGCGCTGTAAGCGGCTGCATGAAGTCGAATACACCCGTAGTATCACTCCTTCAGCCTATCTGAAACTTCATTCCAGCTTAATAGTAAGGCACAACACGATGACATCACACAGGTCATGTCAGTCGGCGTGACCTGAACGACGACTTGGAATCATAGCTGGTCGATATGATTTGCCTCCAGCAGGCAATGAGTCATTCCTCAGAGTTCTGCTTCTACTTGGGTTTTTCATGTGGCCAGTGACCTGGTCAAAACGCTCAAGACTACTTACTGACAATCTGGTTGCAAGGCGGGACAGCATTTCTGACCTTTACTACGTTCACCGGGTGACATGAGGACCTGCCTAATCCTGCAGTTATTTTGTGATGACTCTTTTCAACATAAATCATCTGCTTGAATGCTCAGAAGCCTCTACTACAGCAGCTGGAAACTCTGCAATAATGAATCGTGCTAAATTTGATCAATGTGTGCCAGTGGTAGGGGGCTGATGCAATCTAGGTAGGGAAAACAGACCAGCAGCCAGAAAGGAAATCTCAAAAACAAATCACTTAAAGGGAAACCGCTCTGTTCAGAAATTTAACAGCAATTACACATTAATATAGAGAACAACCATCAAATCAGAAATACGATACTCCTCTATGTTTTCCATGCAGCCATTTTCCATTCCTGCTCATCCTATGTAGTGTTGCAGGGTTTGGGTACAAGGCAGGGAACAACCCAAGTTGGGGAGCCAAACCATTGCAGCCCTTAGTACAGTGTGGGGAGACCCTAGATGGGATGCCAGTCTATCGTAGGGCACAGCCCAGACATCTCATGGAAGTTTTACTTACACAAACATGTTCTGAGGGCAGTTTAATAATTAATTCCCTCTCTGAACCAATCAGATTTTGTGTCAGATGTCAAACCAACCAATCAGATGTCTTGGTCCCGCCTCCTCTAGTTGCTCAGACCCACTTCCTCCACAATCTGATTAGTTTTCTCTTTGAACCAATCATTTTTCTTTCTCAGAACGTTTGTGCAAGTAAAACTCCCACAAGCGCCCTCACACACAGCCTGACATTATAGTCAGAAACGCGAGTTCACCTAACTGCATGCCTTTGCACTACCTGAAGCTACCACACCCTGTACTCATTTTCAAAGAAAGAAACTTCACAGATGAATGAATTCCAAGATTAATTCCATATGCTGAAATGAAAACTAACATCACATTTACATTCAGTTCTGTAAATGATACTTTCATATTCTATTGTAAATGGCTACTCAAAAGGTTCAGTGTACAGTGTACAAAATATCATGGGGACAACAGGCAGTGGCAACACGGGGTTAACGAAAGGAGCACAGAGCCTCTGGGACATGGACTGCAGACACAGAGGCATTAGATTTAAGCCAGGGGGCGCCAGGGTCACCACTTACGATTTCACACTTTAACCCGTACTGGGGGGTACTGGCTGACCTGACCCGGCGCTCAGGTTACGGGGGTTTAACTCTGTTGATTGTTGCTTTTGCCTCCGATTCCTTAACCCCTGTGATGAGTGTCTGCATAGCTAGATTTGGGCAGTGTGACTGATGGACAAATTAGAATCAACAGGGGAAAAAAAACATGAAAAGCTGGTTGCGGGAGCCATTAGCATCTGCTTCGTCAACAGTTACAGGATGCAGTGCGTCTCCCCTGCGAGGATTAGCTAGAAATGGTGACAGAAATAAAATCGTATGAGTAACAGTGCAGATGCCTCAGAAATGACTTAGATGCTTCAGCTGCCTCATGGATAAATCGCATTCTGTATCCATCTTTGGGAATCTTTGTGCTCGTCACATCAGCGTGCAGATAAGCACACTTGTGCTCACCTGGCTTTTCCATTTAATCTGGCCTGGCCGACGGTACGTTGCTGGGGAACACGGCGGGAGAGCAGAGGCCTTTCAACAGCCATTAACACTAAATTAACAAAACTGATGATGTCTCATCCCTGTCCTCACATATCCCACACGTCATAATTTGTAAGATGGATTTTCGTTTATGTTGGAAAATCACCCTTCCTCTGGGTGTCTGTGGTTCCTCCCTTGTTCCAAAAACATGCATTAGGGAAATTAGTGTTTCTAAATCTTCCATAGTGTGTGAGTTTGTGTGAGCATGTGTCCTATGATGGACAGGCATCCCGGTCCAGGGTTTTCCTTAGCTGTGGGCCCTGTGCAGCCTGGAATAGGGTCCCTACATCCCCCCGGTGACCCTGACCAGGAACAGCAGTTAGAAGAATGTATGGATGGTGCAGAGCTCTCAAATACAACCCGGCTGCCTGCCAGTAGCTGAAAGAGCCACACAAGAACTGCATCTTCAAACAGGAGCCGTGATTTCGGAAATCGTCTTAAACACCCGGAGACGCATATAAAGGCGGCCCACAGCGACTTTGGTGGCGTGTGTTGTCAGGACCCCAGAACGAAAAGCATCAATAATAAATGAAAGCCGCATGCCTGGTTGAAAGCGGCATTTAAGACACGCCAAAACGCCTTAGATGCCACTTACTCCGGAGTGCATGCGCGCCATTCCTGCGAATGACACATACTGCCCCCCCCCCTTCTGGATTCCAGCCAAACGCACCGAACAGCTACACAGCGCTCTTGGGTAATTCCACATAAAGTAGGAGCGCCCTGTCACCAAATTCACAGGCAGCATCCGTACGCCGCCTGTACACTATCAATATTACGCTTTATTTTTTCTTTTCTGTACATGAATAAACCAAAAGGTAGCGGGGAGTGAATAAGTAGCTCTCGTTATTCCGGGCCCCGTATCAGCGGGGGACGAGGGACGAGGGGCAGGGAAGCTGGTGGGAAGGGAGGCCCGCGAGTCCGTTTTCCAGACAAATAAACAGGCCGCCGCCTATCGCTATGAAATCAGGCCGTACTTCAGGCGCGCTCACCCCACTTTCGGGGAACATGCCTCAGTCTGGCGGGCCGGGGTCCTCGTCTCCCTTCAGCCCGGTCCAGGGACCTGGCTCCCCCATTAAAGTGCCCCAGTTTTCTTGACGACATAGCAGAGATAGGCCAGGGAAAGAGAGGAGACCAGAGAAAAGATGAAGCTCTTGCTCAGCCAGCTGTGACGGAAAGCCGGACAGGCGAAATCGCGAGCTCCCTCCGTACATCCGGAGGCTTCCCATCGGAAGACAAATGCAGCTGAAAACGTGAAATTTCATTTAGGCTCATTACTCGCCCGGGATTGGTACACATGCTGAGGCACTGTTCATTACGCAACCGCGGGTTTATGCGGCACGCTCGTGATAGCCGGAGGCTGGCCGCGACGCTGCTCCCAGAACCCGAAACGGCGCACAGAACCGAGAGAGCCGCCAAAAGCCGCTCGACGGCGCCAGAGATGAGAAACGACAAAGCGTACTGTGCGTCCAGAGGCATGGAGAAATGCACAAAAATCATTTCCCGTTACACCACAAGTGACCGCTTTCTGGCCAGCCATATTCAGAAAGGATATACAGACACTCACACACACACACACAGACGCATATGTATTTAAAAATGATTACAATGAAATAAATTTTAACTGCTTGAATTCAGAAGTCAGTGAAGTCAGTAACTCCTATTTCATTAAAACGCCCATGTTCTTATCTCATTTCCCGATGACGACTTAGAAATTTCTAGACGGTCGACTTTTTCATAACATCAGAAAACGATGAGCAGATATGGAAGTGAATTAGAGAGAGACTTTCCTTCAATGTATGATTATAACGGAGGCCATTGTACGACTTTACATCACACCGAGAGCCTGTTCTTATGCCATCAGACTGCAGTGCTTTTCAGATGACTCTGTCCATCTCCCCGGTCACAGTTCATGAAGCATAATTTCCTTTCGAGACAGAAAAACCCCAGGTGAGAAATCCACATTTAACCTGCTGGATGGGGCTGCCCTTTACATGCACAGCGGTAAGACGTATCAATGTGACATTCGTCAGTGGCGAGTAATTAGCGCTGATCTGCACTTAGGCAGAATGGGTAAACATGCTAATTGGGGATATGGAAGCTCCAGAGCAAAGCCCAAGCAGGCTTCCGCTAAAGGCGACTTCCGAGTCAGCTCACCTGCCGCCAGATCTACAGGGAATAAAGGCTCGCCAAACCATGGACGCCAACAAGACGCCGATTTCACTCGAGAGTGCCGACACCCGCCCACCACCTTTAGCAATGGTAAATCGATGCGACTGACACAGGGCTCGACCTCTGGAGACCAGCACCACCATCGGGCTGCAATGCCTCCAGTGATCCTTACATTCTGCCTGGACACCAGACCAGCTTGCTGGCTGTGTCACTAAAGGGTAAAATACTCGCCTATATGTTCAACTCAGCAGTTCCTTTTTCTCCTTTACCTTGCATGAGCAATTTAGCTAACCTGTTATCTGGAATGCTAATTCATTCCTCTCTACATTGATTATCTTATAATGAATTGTTCAGACTTAGAATATTACTGTTTATTATTTCTCATTTTATTCATTTATATAGCATATAGGCAAAGTAATTCTACACAACTGTAAACAGAGAAGTTAGAAATGTTTATGAATAATGCATTTTATTAAAAAGCTCTGTACACAGCCGTTTCATGAGAGAATCTAATTCACTCTCCCCCGTTCAGTCCAAACCCTGGACACCAGAACTCAAAATTCACTTTAAGTCCACCCTCATGATGGCAAGATTTAGACTGAGTTAAACAATCCATAGGGAGTGAGTCAATCTTGGCACAACAGAAAATATCAGTGCTACTTAATACTGTTTAATATTTTGTGAAAGGCACAGGGAATGGAAGAAGTGCGATTAACTATTCATGATGAAGCCGTCCATAAATTCAGGAGCACATGACTGGAATCGGCGCATTCAGGAGACAATAAATGATTCATGCACTTCTTTGCTTTATCATTTAAATCGTAAAGCTCTCAGGAACGCTAAAAGCCGCCGCATTCCGCCCTGGCGCCGTTATTGCTACATCGCCCGGGCGACTGACAGCGCCACGCTAAACCGCTTGGTCTCGGCATGGAGGGGAGGTGACGGCTTTCCGGGGAGACCGCCACGCCTGAACGCATCCCACCAGCGGCTCCCAGAAATGCAGCGGCCCCCGTAACGGCTGCGCTAAGTGGGAAATATCAGGCCTGGCAGCCTTTCACCTTTTCCCTTTGAACGGCTGCAGCTTTAGTAAATATCAACCCAACAGCAAAGCGCAATGATGTTTCAATCCCCTATTTTTTACCTACAAAATTTTCCAAACCGACTTCAGCACTGCAATATTGATAGCTATGAAAATCCCATGGTCGGCAGAGTGATGTCACCACTGGGCCCTTGAGCAAGACCCTTAACCCCCAAATGCTCCAGGGACTGGCTGACGTTATTATCCCACTTTTACGTCAATTTGAATAAAAGCACCTGCTAAATAAATACATGTACATGTAATATAAACTTGTAATCACCAGAACAAATACAATGTCGCATGTAAACCCAGATTATATTACAGGGATTTAAGTCACCAAATATAATAGTAAAAGTCATTCTTATAGCCTTCTAAGTGCCCTTCTCTAATGAGCATGGCACAGGGCGCCATCAGCACACACTAATGTAAGTCAGACCCTGAGTGCTGCAAAAACCCTTGGATTGCCTGGCTTCCTGTCCTCGATTCCTGCGAGTCGACTGCTCACCATGTACATGCACGCAGCAGGTGAATAGATGAGCATCACCCGTCCTGCCAAAAAACGGAACAGATTGCAGCCGAAGGGATGGATCCCGGGCCACTTAAGCCCGATAAAGCGTAACCGCGGCAGGCTGGGGGTATTAAGCACTTTGTAACGTTCTCCCAGCTACAGAGACAAATGACTTATAACTTAGCCAGTCATGAGGTCTACTGGGATGGGTCACATCAGGGCGAGACCAATTTCATATCACTCCATCTGTTGGCTAATACTTATTTTAGTACAGGGCCCCAGGGGAACAAATGTGAGACTGTGGTATTTTCTCTCCTGTCAGCAAAAACGTTCTTCTGCATATAATTTGGTGACTTGGAACAAATGATTCAAGAAAAAAAAAAACAAACAAACAAAAACTGGCTTTTAAAGATTAACCAAAATTTGGTGCACACAAGTAGCGAACAAAATGTGCATGAGCAATACAATAGGCTAGCTAAAACCAGAGGCAGTGACTATTTTTAGATAATTATTCCCCATTTGATGAAAAATGTGTCTGGGTGAGTCAGTCCTGCCAGTCTGTAAACAATCATCTCGTAGTCATCAGTCACAAAGGAAAAAAGGTTTGAATGACACAGAGTATATTTTATTGATGAATTCTTGCTCTAATGCTATCTAATTAACAGTGGGGCCACTGACGTTCACGAGAGAGCCCCTATGCGGTCGGCAGGCTGACAGCCTATCAGCACCGCGAGATTCCCCCTCACCCCCCATGGTATTGACGTTTTGACACGCGCCAGGAGTCACGCATTTTATGCAAGGGGATGTCATGTTAAACGTGATCCGTTTTCGCTTTCCGTCGTGACAAGAATAAAACATTACGTCAATTTCCAAGAAAGGTACTTTTTAAAACATATAGTTTAAAATACAAACTATAAAGACACGTCAAACATTAGAGACACAGAGGAGTGATGTTAAAATGTATGACGTTACTGGCCTGTTCCCCGTCTGTCCCTGTTCAGTATTTATGGTAAGAACGCCACAACTTAACGTGGACTTGACCATGATTTAGAAGAAACCGAGACAAATCCACAAATAAAGACGAGCCAATCTGCCATGACAGGTCATTTAAAGGGATAAGTTAACCCTTTCATTTCAGTATGCGTTCCTCTGTCGCGGAGAAATCTTCCTTTCGTTTAATAGCTCTATAATTAAAAAAAGAACCACGCTCTCAGTAATACCTTACAACAAACAAACCCAAACAAAACAAACAAAAATGGACCTTGTGTCGCACTGTGGGTTAGGACTCACGATCGGTAGGTTTCTGGTTCAAATCCCGTGGCTGGCACAATGATTTCACGGTTGGGTTTATAAGCAAGGCCCTTAACCCCCAGCTGCTCCAAGGACTGTCTGACCCTTCTTTCTGAAACTCGCACATTGCTTAAAAGCATTTGCCAAAAATATAATGAACGCAAAGAAAAACCCACGCATCAGTCAGCGGGATATCTTGGACATGTAAATAACCACGGAATATGATCTGAGCTCACGTGGCTCGCACTGACGCCCCCCCCCCCTCGAGCTTTGGGCTCCTCCTGCAATACTTTAGTTTAATCAAGCGGGATCTTCACATCGCCTGATCAGTCCAAAGTTGTTGGTGACAAAGAGGGTGAGGGTGCTGATACTTGCTTCGCGCCAGCAGAGATCCTTGGGCCGGCCCACTGATAAGACATTCGATGGAGGATCCTCCCTCGGAGTCACGAGGCACGAGATAGAAGCGTGTCGATAAGCCGTGCGGCTGATTGACGCCGGGCCACCCGCTCACCTCGGTGACGGCTGATATCTGTTCCAGCGCCAGCTTCAGCAGCCATGTGTCACGACTCTCGGACAGCAGCTTCAGGGCCGGGAGGAGGCAGCCGGGGCGATCCTGGATCAGGGCTGATATCCTGTATATGCACTGTGGTCGGAAAAATAAAATGGGGTGGGCGGCAATAGGACACAGTCAACAGTCGAGCAGCCCAGAGGACCCAAGGCCGCATAACGGGGGCCTCCGAGCTACTCCCCTGGGGAGTCTGGGTGCCAGGCGACTACATCCATCGTGAAACAGCGATGAGAAAGCAGGCTGGGTTACCCCCACCTGCTCTAAAGTCACGGCTGGCAAACAAAATGCTTGTACTAATAAATAATTCAAATAAATAACGACATATAAGGTAATGTAGCCAGGTCAATGTTTGTGAACGTTAACCCCCCCCCCCGCCTCCCCCCAAAGACACACCCGTGTGACCTGAGCTGAATTCTGAATGGACCCCCCCTTTAACTCGGGATTCAGGACTGGCTGTATAGCAGCACGTTTGTCACACACCCGGCCCGTCTGCTGGGACTGGCCTGTGACCCCCCTCCCCCCGTGCTGGCGTGACCCCCGGGGGGGGGTAAGGCCACTTGTGAGGAGCCAGCGAGAACACCAAGGAGGGCTTCCAGACAGCGGAATGGGCGTTTCTGAGTATGAAAGCGGCTGGGTGGTTTTCATCTAATTCCTAACCTACGACCTTTTCTGTCTCGTCGCCCTTTAGTTACGGCTCGCACCCGGTGCCCTGTGCCACAAGTGCTCCGGCTCCATCTGATCCAGCCGATTGGCCCCCGGAGTGCCCCCTCCCCTTACACTCACCAATGCAATAACATCAATGGCAAATGATAGCTTTGGCCGCACTGTAGGAATCGTGGCCCCTTTCATACCCCTCCCCACCCTCCAAGAAGCCCTCCCTCTTGTGGCTAAGGGGCTCCTATAGAATTTGGTCCAAAAGAAAGCATATCGTATTGGGCCCCTAAATCCAGACCAAGTATGTTCCAAATTTTTAGGGCCCCTAAACTGTCCAACTGTCCCCCCCAGCTATGGTGCCTCTGTGTGAGGCTGCCCAGAGCTGGCCTGCTGTAAAATGCCTCATCACCCATCCATGCTTAAATACAGCCAGCCTCTTATCAACTTAACATCACATTTATGAAATGTCAGCGTGCCTCTAAACCCCTGACCCCATGAGTCACCCAACCATGTTTGTACGTCAGCAGTGGATAGTTCTGAGGGCCTTGGTGTGCCCTGCGAATCGCCGGCCTCCGCCCCTGGCCTACCTCCGGGGGCAGCTGGTGCTTGGTTCCATGCAGGGAGCGGCACATGGCCAGCAGCTCGTCGCCAAGGCCGCGCTCCGCATCGCCGTTGCCCAGCGACACCATGGCGGCAGCCAGCATCACCCAGGGGTCCTCTGCAGAGCAGGCACTGAGAAAGACGGACGTGCCGTGTCAGACACTGCAATTAACATTTTCAGAATATGAAGGAAAAATATACCATTTATTTTTCAAGAATCTTCAGTTTTTTCCATGAAACAAAACACCTTTTTTGTTTCGTGGAAAACTCATACACCTTTTTGGGCGGTGTCACGTCGCATTAATCCCATAAACGTGAATGTTACTCCCACGGATGCTCCTCTGTGTGTGCACATATGTGCATGAGTTTAATACTGTGTGCGAATAAGATGAGAAAGTGTGAAAGTCTCCTCAGGAACTTAAATTTTAAAGTAACATATTGAGAAGAGGGGGATAAACCTAGTTAATGGAAATGCTAGTAAAACAGCTAATCCTAACAGCTAGTCCGAATGTAAATGACTGTTTTGAATGAAGTCAAAATATTTAAATAAATAAGTCACCGTTCATATTCCATGTCAGACAGGAACTGCAAATTCTCCTGTCAGTCAGACCAGTAAATGCACCCAGAAGCATTTATATGTATGGCTATATAGATTAACAGAGATACGTCTGAATCAGTGAACAGACGAAGCGTCAGAGAAGGCTCTGAATCAGACGGGGAAGAAACCGAGGTGCAACAAGGAGAAGGGATGAAGGAGGAGATGACCGGTGGTAGGGGTGGGGGGGGCGCACCCAGAGGGGGTCGGGGGGGCACCCATCTACCTATCAATCCTCCTTAAAGCCACGCCACAATTACGCTGGGCTATCTGGAGAGTCTCCAGGACACGGATCAGCCGTTTTGAAGAACCCGGAACTCCTGAGAAAAGACTGTGACGTGTAAACAGAGGCAGGAGCAGGCATGACAACTCACAGACGGCACCGTGGAAGCAGACTCCCTGTGACTCACGGCCGGCGCACTCTCCGGCAAGCACAGAGACAGAGGCTGACGGGGCCCCAGAGCAACCGGCGGCAAATCACAAACGACGGCACCCTCGGCGAGACCAGCTATTTTTACGCAAAACAGAGCCTCCCCACGTGACCAGCGAACGGGGGGTTTCCGGACGCCCCAGCCAATGGAACGAGCGTATCCAGGTGACTCCAGGTGAATTGTAAAAACACGCCACCTGACAACTAAATAAAACCCCGGGAAGGAGAGGGAGGGATGCTACGGGACGTGTGTGTCTTTGAGAAACAGAGCTTAAGGGGCCATGAAATCAAACAGGAATGGATGAAGGCAGCAGAAGATCAGGAGGTGCGATTTTAGTGGATTCCCACTAAGGCTGGAAAGAAAAGAGTCGAGAAACATGAAACGGCCGCGTACCAAGAGTGCCCAATTAACTGCAACACGGCAGAGCATCCATCCCCCTAGGTCACTCGTAGACGCCATTGTCACAGAGTGCCAGAGGGGTGGTGGCACCAGACGGGCCCATGGTCTAAAAGCCCTTTCAGACACAATCACACACCAAATATAGCTGATTACAATCAACCCCCTTCTCCTTTAGATAATGCGGACCTGCTCCCACCCCCCCAGTTCAAGCTGGTCAAGAAGCATTAAGCTTCAAAGTAGCAGAAATGAAAGTATGACAGACTATTGATCCTCTCATTGCACACATTTTACTTTAAAATCCAAGTTCTAGCATCTTCCTCAGCATTCCAAAACCACGGAGCGGTGTGGTGGTTTAAAGTAAAGTAACCTGCACGCACGCATGTTCTAGAAAAATCCTGGGCTGATATTCATTTAAGAAGTACAGTCTCATGGAATCCGAGTGCCCTTTGAGATGAAATAACACGCATTCCAGCTGGATTTATTTTGTTGATGTTAGTCAGACGCCAGACAGCATCCCTCCACGCGGGCAGGTTCTGGGAGAGCACCACTGCTTTAGTAACCAGGATGGAACCTCCCCCAGCTAGCGAAGGAACCAATGAAATGGGTGGAATACTCACAGGGCGTCACTTGTAACGGGAGGCCAGGCCTGGAGGAGCAGAGCCAGGTGCTGCATCTCCTCCCACCTGCCGCTGACGGCCAGCAGCTCCTCGAAGAGCGCCAAACGCTTCTCCTCGCTCTCCACGTCGTTCATCTCCAGCTGTGGGACAGAGAGCGCCAAACGGGTACAATCTTACTAACGCTCTACGGTTCGCATCATCAACGGCAAAGGTATCTGGATGTCTGAAGGGATTACGGGTAGAAAGGTATTTGTGAGGTTCACCACTCTGAGTGTGATGGCAAACAGAGCAGCATGACATGGGAATTGGAGGACGGAGCAGGGATTTTTACATTTATATTTACTCAGTAGAAGATTCTCTGATTATTCTGCTACTCCGGGGATTCAAACGCACGACCTTTTGGACAGAGATACACACCCTTAAGCTACCAAGCTACACATCGGCAAGGAGCGGGGAGAAGTTTTATGAAAATGACGGGAGGAAAGGATACAAAAGTCACCTGTTCTGGAGACAATGCGGGCAAACAAAAGAGGCTTTGGGCCCAGAGAGTAATGCAGCAGACTGTGTATATTTGGTCCTGAGAGACATTGGGGGCCCATCTGACAGGGCTCACAGGACAGAAGGAAAAGGAATGGATGTCCCCTCCACTCCTCAAAGATACAACTGTCTGATCAGCCACCATAAAAACAGAGCTCATGAAGTGAGGCCCCCTGCTGGCGGTGGGTCACACAGAAGGAGTCCCCAGGAACAGGCATGCAAATATGCAGTCATAATAATCAAAAACTTTTGCACAACTTCGCCAGGATTGGTTGAGTGACTTGAAGCAGTTATCTCCTCAGTGGTCACTTTCTCGTAAGTCCCGCCTTCACGAGCTGTCAGATTGGCTAAGCAAGGGTCTGCTGATGACCTCCTGGGGTTTCAGCTTTTGGAAGTACCACGTCACAGCAGCGGGCACAGAACATGTGGGGATCAACGGGACGTCCACTGGGGGCTTTTAATTAAGGCTTTATGTTCCCCAGGAAACGCTTTTAAACGGAACAAATTTGACTTCAAGGTGAAGCATGGAGAGACAGGTTAGTGTTAAATCCTATATATGGAGACAGCAGGGGGCGCAGTGCTTAAGGAATTATACTCACAAGGCGTTACTGTAGTACCAAAGAGTAAAAATAATGGTTTGAACTGGTTTTATGCAGCAAGTGAAACACACTTCAGAAAAACAGTTCTTGTAGAAGTTTTTGTTTTATATTTTAAAAACACGGGGCACAAAACGCAAATTATGCAAATATCCACACACAAAAACATAAAAACACAACATAAACATTGAAGAGATGGTCTAGCCTTCGTACGGAGATTTATTTTTCCATTTACCAAAGAATCGTAAAAGGGGACAAAAACCCGATAAATCTGGCCTACAGCATCCTAAACAAAGCCCGTTTCCTACTGCAAATCCAAACACCGGGGAGACTTTGTGGGAAGGAATTTAAGAACGCGACCAAACACCCACACGTAGCCAAGCCTTGTTTGGCCAAAGGGCCAGCATATGCTCCCCTGGTGGCAACGTTCCTGGAACGCAGCCGGACACTGCTGGAATCCCGGCGGATATGTCCTAATGGTCCCTGTTCAAAGGCAGGCTTTGTCCAAAATGCAATTAAATTAGTTACTGCTGCCCTGTGGTTCAGAAAAAATAGTCAGAATTTTTCAGGGGCCCCAAATGCCCATCAGCAACTTTCAGAATTACATGCTCAGTGGTGATACAGTCATATCAAGGAGTACAAGAAGGGTTTTAAACAAGCAAAGAAAAAAACTAATCAGAAAACATTTTATATACATTTACCAAGTTACAACATATGCACGTTAATTAGTTTATTAAATTAACTATTTCAGCAAACTTTTTTTTTTTACAGTCTCTGATTAATTGAGCCTTTTCTTTCATGGTTAGCTGCACATGACCTCCTAGGGCCCTGTGCTCATCTCATTCAAGTTATTGGCCTTCTTTGTATAAGGCTGCCTTCAGCATTCTGATTTTGCTCTGAGTTTTCAGTCAAACCTGGAGCTGTGGAACAGAAAATAGTTAACCGATGTCTTTCAATACTCAGCTATCACTATACTGCTGACGTTACCATTTTCGGTTCTGATTTGAAAAACGTCGGCTCCCAGATATAATGACCATTTTTGGCCATACGCGGAGAGCTCTAAGGCTATTGAGCAAATTTTCACAAAACCCAGGGAGGTATCGCCCAGCTCTGCAGTACTAATTAGACACCCCAAACAGCAGTCACTGTCACTTTTAACATGACAGGCTTACAACTTCTCTTGCCCTCCTGAAACAGAGTAGTGTTATGGCCCAATCAGCCAAATGTGTTCATCGGGACAAAGGCGCCCAGTGGCGTGACACTGACCTGATGGAGTAGCTCTAAAGACACTAACGCACGCCAACAGTAACCTACGGCGACCGACATTTTCTGTCAGCCAATAAGAAAAACCGAAGGTATAATTGGTGTTGCACTCGGGCAATGGGCGGGGCATAGCCAGACACTTCAATAACATAGAACGCCCACGAGCTGCGAGTTTGAACCAACAGCCACACACACTATGGGCTCTTCAGACTGTTGTGCTCTGTTTTTAGAACGAAATTACATGAGAGGGGAAAAAAAACAAGCACTTATTATTATTATTATTATCATCCTGGTTATTGCAGACACTGGTTCTCCCTGTTCAGGGGAGACAAAGAACACCCACATCTGCAACACAGACATATTCAAATTCCACTTTCCATTATTACTGAATACGACATGTTCTGAGGGTACAACGTTAGGAAACACTTAGCAGAAATGGACAATTTATCAGGTGCAAGAGAGAGTCCGTGTAGCCAGAGGCTCAGTCGGTAGCACTGTGACCTCACGCCCCCAGGGCTGGGGTTCGATTCCCGCCCCTGGTTCTGTGTGTGAGGGATTCCCACGCCCTCTCCGTGTGGCTCAGGATCTGTCTGGGCACTGAAATTTTCCCACACAGTCCAAAAACATGTGATTAGGCAAACGGGTGCCTCTAAATTCCCCACTGCCACTGTGTGTGCTGGGCCGCCACCACCTTAGCAGGGCACCCCCTGGCTGTGGCCAGCGGTTAAGTCAGGCCGGCTGAAGACGCGACTCCCTAATGAGGGAGACGGGGGGAGCAGCTGCGCATCGCATCATCTAATTGCAGGAAGTACACAAGCACATGGCTCAGAGTGACGCAACCTCTCCGGCAGTGATCACACCCCTCACGGGGGGAGAGGAGGGGGCCGGTGGATTGCTCCAGCTGACAGAATTACCAGGCAAACAGCAACATAATTACCTGGCAGAGAAAACCAAGCCGAGTGACATGTCTTTTTACTGTGATGGCAGCGAGGAGGTGCAAATATATATATATATATATATACACACACACACACACAGAATGAAAGTGCTGTGGCTGCATTAACAGAGCACGCGGCTCATCGTGATGGAGCGCGGTGCATTTCACTCAGCGTCTTGGGGCACATTTAGTCCCTGGCTCGCTGGGGGGCGTCCCGGCTGGCTGGGGGGGGGACGAGTGGAGATGGAGGGCCAGTGGGAACGACAATGTGCAAGGCGAGGAAGGCGGAGGCTGGTGCCTTGGGTGGGAGGGCTTGGCTAATTTAAATAACAAAGATAATAAGGAAGGAATGTCATGATAGACCCCTCCGTGGTTAATTATGACACCCCCGCGCATGACAAACAACCGAAAAACATACTCCCTCTTGCGGGGGTTCAGAGCTGCTTGGGCCCCTCTGCACCCAAAAAGTGTGTGTGAGTGGGGGGGGGGTAGTGGCCATTTTACCTTAGTCATATGCAGGTAATATTCCATTTCAAGGGCAGCCTCGTTAAATATTTAATCTCAGCTTTTACCCATCTTCTCTTGGTCTGTGGCCCCCCAGCACTAATGAAAGTCACTGACGAACCATATTTCCCAAACAAGGTGACCAAGGTAAAGTCTGATAAGGAGGCACTGTGTTGGCTGGACGAGCTACCACCAGCTGCAGTGCTACTCGTGATCCTGACACACGATCGCCTTTGCCTCTCGCCTTATAACGTGATGGCTTCAGCTGGTCAGTGAGAGGCGAGTCATCAGCTGCCAAATGCTGCTTACATTTCTGCTTTAAACCCCTAACCCTAACTCAAACAATTTATTACCAATATGAAAGAAAAAAAAAAGTAGTTTCTTTCTCGGATACAAAAGGGTCAGCCTCTATACTGGCGATCAGAAGATTACCAGTCTGAGCCTCGGCCAATGGCTCACATGTCCACGGGCCCTTAACCCCCACCTCCAGGGGTGCTGCCACTGCGCTGTGACCCCCCCCCCCCGAAGCTTGCTGTAACCTGTATATGTCTGGGATGGGATACAGCATAATGGGATATCTGAATAGAAGCATTATAATGCACCTGTACTTTGTGCAAATGCTAAATAAAGAATCATTTCATAATTTCATTTAATTTCTAATATCCTTTTCATCAAAGTGAATTCATATACAACCACTCCCCAGGTTACGATGGTCTGTGTTATGATATACCATTCCCATGGTATATTTATTCAATGAATTACATGAGATATTCAACACTTTATTATAAAATGATTTTTCCCAACTGTATGCTAATGTAAGTGCTTTAAACTTGTTTAAGGTAGGCTAGGCTATAATGTTTGTTAGGGTAGGTGTACTGTAATAAAATGCATTTTCGCCTTATGATGGGTTTATGTTCTGATAAACCTATTGTAGCCTTGGGACCGGCTGTATTGAGAAGTACTGTATAATGGATCATGACTTAGTTAAAGAAGATAATCTATTAAATGGCCTTTAGTTCTCAAAAACTGAAGTTAGGAAGTTTTAGTGACTAGAATATGGTAGCTAAAACTGCTCTAAAAAAGAACAATATAACCTGAGAGAGACTAGCTTGTAATAGGAATTTCCTTTCTAAAACGCAATGTAGTGTAAAAGGCGGTATTCATATCAGTATAGCAAAGGATTCATTAGATCGCTCCTGATGTATGGAGGATATGAAACCTTAATTAGAAGAGTTCCTTCAGACAGGAGGGACGCGTGCAGCTTGAAACTGGGAACGAAGGGCTGGTGATGTGAGCAGGAGGAAAGGTGAGTGGTTGTGAGGTGGCACAGCGTGACGGGGCCGGTACACAGGCGGTACACAGGCGTCACAGTGTGACGGGGCCAGTACACAGGCGGTACACAGGCGTCACAGCGTGACGAGGCCGGTACACAGGCGGTACACAGGCGTCACAGCGTGACGGGGCCGGTACACAGGCGGTACACAGGCGTCACAGCGGGCGGAGGACCGTACCCAAGCGGTACACAGGCGCTCCCGGCGGTCGGAGCCGGTACACAAAACGTAAA
>JAODKM010000101.1:447888-460134 GCA_026780845.1 Petrocephalus sullivani | reverse complement strand
GCGTGACGGGGCCGGTACACAGGCGGTACACAGGCGTCACAGCGTGACGGGGCCGGTACACAGGCGGTACACAGGCGTCACAGCGTGACGGGGCCGGTACACAGGCGGTACACAGGCGGTATACAGGCGTCACAGCGTGACGGGGCCGGTACACAGGCGGTACACAGGCGGTACACAGGCGGTACACAGGCGGTATACAGGCGTCACAGTGTGACGAGGCCGGTACACAGGCGTCACAGCAAGTGTCATGGTGAGAATGCTGGGTGGTGAGGACAGCGGTGACAGGGTTAGGGCGAAGGACACGCCGGAGGCTGGGGGCCGAGGAGACCATTCCCAAGGGTCTCCAAACCGCTATCACAAGTCAGAAAACAGTGGCTATGAAAAGACCTCAAGATGTCACATCATCTTCAAAAGTCAATCAAGAAGACCTGGTGTCCTGAAATACGCGGGGCATTATAATTATAATTATGAAGACAGTCCAACCTGGAGACGCCAGTGCATGCATCACGTGGTGCGATCCAGGTGTCAAGGACAGGTTCATTTACTGCTGGTGAAAAACAGACGAGCACAGCACTTTAAAAAGTCACAAGCATGTAGAGAACAGTCTTCAGGAGCACAAACACCAAAGAGAAGTGCTCTGTAAAGACTAAAGATTTCACACAAGCAGCAAGAACAGCAGGCCAGGACGCCTAGCAGCTAATTATATACCAAACTGACATCCTGTCCAGGGTGTGTCACCGTGACCCACTACTGGATAAGCCTTTAAGGAAGACTGATGGATTTATTCAAAATGTACAGTCACTAACATTGCAAGGTACAAAGCAAGCAAATGCTTTGAACTGACTGATAAAACAAAAAAGGAAAAAATCAGCTAAGGTGCCAAAACTTAACATAACCACAAGCTGCAGGCACTCAAACAGCATTTGTGCTGGACTCTGTTCACTGATACAACTCTGAGGCCACAAGAATCTACCCGTTAACGTGCCTTAAGAATACAATCCAAACATCATTGGCATTAGCGTGCAATAATGCCCCATGGGATTATACCGCCTACGGTAGAAGAACCCACAAATTAGAGTCTCAATCACAGATCAGAACTTGCAGCACGAGGTGCGGTAAGAAGACGCAAACAGCTTTGGTCTGTTGTCTGTTATTCACTTCCCAGCAAGACAAAAAAAATGACATGGATTAGCAGAAAACGAGTCCATGTTCACATGAGGAAGACCAGGACCATCGTCTCTTCAGGGAGCATGGCCTTTCTGCTGCATAAAGACCATGTGACAAGGAAGAACAAGGAGCAGGGACTGGTGTCAGAGACTCTGTCGAAATGTTGCTCGGTGTTAACACGCGACACTCCAGAGGAATCGGCGGGATCGTCGCAGAAAATGAAGGGTCGATGCGCGAAGGTCGGCAGGCCCACGACCAGGACTGTCTGATGGCTGTCGTCGGCAGGCAGATGCGCCTGGAGGTAACGGGCAGGGGGCCTCTGAAGCTCATGAGAAAGTGTACAAGAATAGCATGGTCATAAACGGGGGGCACGAATGCAGAGTGGCTAGACCGTTCAGACAACACTGTAGATGACTTGTCATCAATGTCGAGTTACTGCAGAGCCGGAGGACAGGATTTGCATATCGCTGGGGTACATTTGCACTTTCAGATAGCAGCCACGCTAAGGACCGCATCGACTTATTCTGTTCAGATTACGCAGCCATTTCTGACTTGGCCGCAAGCCTGGCAGGCCCGGCGGTCTCCAATTTGGTGCTGGCACTAGCCGGGCTTAAAGAATAGACCTCCTGTTAAGCCAGTCACCCAATAAAAGCATAAACAAGTTTTCTGCTTTAAAGATGACAACTCTTAATTCGGTTAGTTCGGGATTCAACAGTGAGGACCTGGTAAATGTGCCAAGTCAGTGGTTTCGGCAAAATACCTCCCCGGGGACTCAGTCTCTGACCGAGGGTTAACGCGTGTCATTTCCCAGCAACGAAATCTCCACCTCGGTTTTCCTCGTTGTCCTGGATCGATCTGAAGTGGCTGTAACAAGACCACTGTTACGGCAAAAACGTTAACGATCGCAGACCGTTCTCAAATGTCCCATTTCTCTTAAAAAATCCTTCAGGAGAGAGCCACCGCCCAACAGCAAACATGGACACTAATAACATACTTGAAAAGTTTCAGCCTGGCTCCCATCTAAGCTTCAGCGGTAAGTGATATGCTACTGTCCTCTGATCCCAGGAACGCACCAGTACTTAAGCCCCTAGATCCATCAGCCATCAATTCTTATATAGCCTGGAGTGTCAGGTCAGTTTATGCGGAACCATACTTAAGTGGCTCACAGCTTATCTGAACACCGATCAGCAATACGCTCAGATACCTAATAAGAGCCCATCGGTATTGCCGGGGAAACGCGGAGTCCCGCAGCGGGCCGTTATTGTTCTCCCCCCACGAAACATAACACAAAAGCAGAAAATTAACTTCCATTCACATGCTGATGACGCATAAATGTGCCTCGCAGCTGCATCTGATGACCGTACATCTACAATCTCTCCAGTAAACTGTTTTAATAAAGCCAACAGATGGACCACTGACAATTATCTAGAATTTTCTCGAAAACCCTGACAAGATGGAAAGCCTATTACAAGAAGGTAATAACACAGAGCGTTTTCACTGAATCAGCCCGTAACCCAAGTACAATCTGATACGGACCTGCTGTGTAATTCTCATATATGGGTGCCCTACTCTGGGTACGTGTCATGGCTACGCCACACTCACGTGCTCCCTAACTTTCATGATAGGGGAAGATGAATGAATGCATTCATAAAGAGCAGATCAGAACACTAACGGTGTGCCGTCTGGGGGCAGAAGCCACACACCGTCTTACCTTAAGACCATCGCGTTATGGACTGTAACTACAGCGAGAAAATGCGACCGTACTCACCTATTCTAATGTCTCTCTGCTGGCGTCCAGTTTAATGTAGGACAGACTAAAATTCTTCTGTTTACTTTCAGGGCACTAATAGGTCAGGGCATGGTTGTTTAACCGAACCGAAGAGCCATCCGAAGTGCACACTCAGGTCACAGAATGCAGGCCTCCTCGCAGAACAGCCCCCAGGCCTCTTGGTATGGAACAGCCAGCCACTATAATGTTAAATGGAGACTGAAGACCTATTATTTTGGCTCAGTCTGCCATATCCACCACGGCTGTTGCTGAAAATACACAGGCAGCATTTTTCCTGCAAGTCGTTGCTTTCGGCGGGTACCCATCACCCTAGCTCCACGTCATTCTCCTCTCCATGCAGTCCGGTGCCCTGAACCCAGGGTGGGCACTGAGCTCTCATCATGGGTATAGAGAAGCCCTGCCTGAAGCCTGCATCAGGAGATGACTGCAGAATGGCCTGTGATCTTATCCACAAAGGGCTAGTGTTTATGCAGGTTTATGGGATAACCTTTAGGTCAGGTCTTCAAACCCAGGCGTGAGAACTCTTTAGCCAATCAGTTGTCTAATTAGTACTTTAATTAGAGAATTGCAGCGAAAACCTGCATAGATAACGGGCCTTTTTGCATTAGATTGGCCTTAAACTGCTGTTTGTGAATAAGCAACACTTGTTTGATTCTTTGTCTAGTGTTTTAAGGGAACAGTGTCGAAAAAAGTTGCTATATAAACATAAAATAAGCTCAAATGAAAATGATATAGTCGTGAACTCACCCTGGTACTCAGCTCTACATCAGAATTCTGATGTGATCCAGACTGGAACACCATTCTGATGATGCCCAATCTTAAACAAAGATGGTGAGGGGCTCGGCCAGCCCTGTCGGTGGTCAGACAAAGATACCCCGCGCCAATAATGCATATATGAGACGTTCCTTATGGCTCTCGCTCCACCGCTCAAACTCATGATCATGCACGCTAAAAGAGTAAGAGGATCAGTTACCCTTTGCTGTTCCCGTTGTGGCGGTGCTGATCCGAATCGGCCCTTTCTGCTCTTCCCATTGGGGTTTATCCACATTTCTGTATGTGTCGGGTTCAGCAGGCGCTTAGTGTTTCAGGAACAAGATGAGGCTGAACAGACTACTCTATACACTATAAATTAAGAAAATAAGAAATCTGCAACTTTAACTTTATTTTTTATGTATAGAGAAATCTGATTCGTATGTAAGTCGTGGGTTATACAGCTCAATGTACAAATTAAGAAAAAAAGATCTTGCTAAAGCTGCCACTAAATAGTCTGAATATAACCTTTGACCATTTTTTAATGGAAAAGAACATTTAAATAAGTACTTTAAAAGGGGCGCTTTACATTATTTATTGGGCTGGAATACCCTCTAGAAATACCACTACTCCCAAAGCACGGGCCAGGAGCAAAATGCATTAGATGTGATCCAATCATAAAAGCCTTTTATCAGGAGGGTCACAGGTCACCCAGGACCCACGGTTCAAAGCTCCTTACTCCCATACCCCTTTGGTGACCGTAAAACTTTCCAATGCAAATCAATGAGGCCGCTACATGACAACCGGGATGCTCCTGGCTCTCGTGTGCCACCATAACCCAAACCGAAAAAACAGAGCTCAACAGACCACCAGTGAGGCTTTTCTAGAGGATATCACGAGTTCAGTTCTAACTAGTGAGAATGCAAAATCTTGATATCAAAAATTCAATTGCGATTAGTTATAATGTGCATTTCTGATATCACTTCAACAATAAAGGAACTCTGAATGCAGGTGACCATCGCACACCTTGCTGTGGTGCTGCGCGGCACGTCATCCCTGGGGAAAAACAGCGCCCCCCCCCACTATGAGCCATTCTTCCCAGGTCATTGCCAAGCGCGTCATCCCTGGGGAAAAACAGTGCCCCCCCCCACTGTGAGCCATTCTCCCCAGGTCATTGCCAAGCGCGTCATCCCTGGGGGAAAAACAGCCCCCCCCACCGTGCGCCATTCTCCCCAGGTCAGTGCCAAACACATACCACACCCATCCTTCAGTAACATCACACACCTTCAAACATCCATCTTCTCAAATTTATTTCAGCACAGAAACTACTTTATTCCCCCCCCCAGGATCCAATTACTGCTATTTATACCCAAGACAGTTTGTCTATTCACACATTAGATTACTTTTTAAAAAGATTTTTTAAATTTCATGATTAGTGTTAAATTTCACAAGAACGTTTTACAGAATGTAATGAATCCTGGAAATATTTTTAATGTGCAGACACACAATAAGTTTATTATTTCTTAACTTTGAAAATGGGAAGGGAATGGATTCTTCCAGGTAAGGAAGATCATCGTATATGAGGCAAAACACACTGTACCCCTGGTGAAGGACCAGCTCACACCCAGAGTAGGGTGGGGGGGGTTGGGGTTCACACGAGGGTTTAGCTGTCAAGGGTCCTGACTGTTCGCTAGACCCACCCCTCCCTTGACACATACGGCAGGTAGCGGCAGGGCACCGAAAACGGACAGTGGAGTGGCCCGACAAAGCCGAAAATCGGTCGAGTTGAAAATAAGTGCCGACGTGCGGTTGGCGAGTGAGACAGAGCGGGAGGGAGGGAGCGGAAGAGCGCGAGCCAATCTGCCAAAAAATAATGGGAGAAATTAGCCCTTTTCAAAGGGGCGCGGGCCAATCACCGGCAAAATGGAAGGCAGCGCGGAGGTAAAGGGCACGCGGTACAGACTGCCGGGTCGTGTCTCAGAAGGGGCCCCGCCGTACCTGCCCCCAGGCTAGCTGTAGACATGAGTCAACTAAGCTGGTAGCAGGAAGATCGGAAAGACGATAAAACAGTGGCCTGAGGAAACACGGCACAGCGAGGCGGGGCCACGCAGACAGGTGCTCACGGTCAGGGCCTCACCGCTGGCCCGATAAAATGGGGGCCCCGAGGAAACACGGCACAGCGAGGCGGGGCCACGCAGACAAGCGCTCACGGTGAGGGCCTCACCGCTGGCCCGATAAAATGGGGGCCCCGAGGAAACACGGCACAGCGAGGCGGGGCCACGCAGACAGGCGCTCACGGTGAGGGCCTCACTGCTGGCCCGATAAAATGGAAACACGGCGAGTGACCTCCGCACGGCGACCTCCGCACGGCGACCTCTGCAACTCGACCTCTGCACGGTGATCCTGTCTGGCTTGAGACAGTTAAGCAGAAAACGGGGCTGCCAAATTCATGAGGGAGATGAATATGTAAGTAGGACTATAGGGTCAAATCCCACATTAGGGGATCGCGATTAGATACACGGCTGCATGCTGCTACACGGGACTGGGAAATGCTCAGCATATTTAATCCTTCCCAGATAATCACTGCGGCTGAGAGCAGAGGGCCGCAGATGGATGGACAAGCGTGCAACCTGTCTACGCACGCAGAGACGCATGCGCAGACGACCTGCTCATTCCCCGGCAGCTGGCCCTCTTCCCTGCACCGCATTGATTTGTGGGAGAGCTGCTTATATCACCTAGAGCATAATTAAATATTAAGGCCACTTTGATGAATGCAAAGCCTGACTTAGAAGATTATCCAGGACCCCGAGTGCAGCTTCAACACAAATCCCGGCCATAGAAACTGGCGGAGGGGGGTTCACACCCCCAAGTTACCCCCTCATACATCTTGTTTACCAGTGACGAATAACGCTTGAAACTGCTAGAGCGGAGCAGCTCCTGAGAGGGAGGGTATCTGAATGCCGTCGCCCTGGACGACCGCTTCTTGACTGGGCGCCTCATTGGTCCTGGCCCTCTGGGCATGAAGGGAAATGGAGATGTGTGTAACTGCACATTGATTAGAGGCGGACGCGTAATGCAGAAGCTTGGCTGGGGGAGAGCATGTGGGTGAATCTACCACCGGGAGACAAAGACGTGGCAGCCTGGGAATCTGTTTTTTTTTTTTTTTATCCGGATCCACTCAATTACCCACATCCAGGGCCATCCAGAGACTGATCAAACACGAGCCCATCTCTAGGACGGCCGTTTCCTTTCCCGCTGCACCCTCCTCACTGAACTGACCCTGAACTTCAGAGAAATCTCCTGCCAGCCGAGTCATTAGCCTCGCGAGTCACCACGGACTCCAGACACATCTCCATTTCCCGCGCCAAACGCACACACATGCGTACGCAACGCGCGGCCCGGCTCATTAGATGGATGTCTTCATTAAAAGCACCTCTGATCGACCGAACGGCGACGGAAGGCTGTGGATTACAGTCGGTTGGGGGCGGCATCGACGTTTCCCCAAGTTGGCACCTGGCCCCCCCGAGCAGACGGCTGATTCATCACGGAGCTCGTGGCGAGGAGAGGCCATCCCACTGAGTTCAGAGCCAATTACATGCTCGTTAAGGAGGAGATGCCCAAGCGGGGTGCGGAGTAAGGACCACGTGGCAAGAGGTCTGAGGGCCACAGCATAGGAAAGGGGGCGGGGCCAAAAGCCACATTTACACGCTTTACTTCGCCGTGGTGAGCCACCCGCTAACATTAAAGAGGCTCCCCTCCAGGGACTGGCATTCTGCTCCCCCCTCCCCAGTAATGTGCAAAGAATTCCCACGGTGATTTTATGACAGCACCATGGGATCGTTTGCGGTCCCCTCCCATGGCCTCCACACGTAAGGGCCGTCCCATTGCAGTGACGGTCGGCACTGCAGTTACCATAGTGCTACTGTGCCCACACTGCGATTCGGGCTTGCAGTCATGCGCGCGCACACGCACACACACACACACACACACACACACACACACACACACAGAATAATGTCAGCAACCCTATTCTACTAGGAGAAAAAGAATCCGAACTTCAAAAACATTTAAGGGACGACAGAGGTGTGTTTGTAGGTCAATAGAATCAAGAAACTAGACAGCAAAGAAAATGCCTGCAGTGTAAAACTGCATTTTTACAGCATGAAGCGACACTAATTCTACACAGGCGGCATTTATGTGAAAAGGTCGCCGCAGCTGCATGAAGTGATTATAAAATTACGTTTCATATTTGCACTAACATATTATTACTCTATTATCACTGTTTTAGCTAACAGTGGTGCTTATCTTACAGCTGCTATTACTGCTACCACAGATGTGCATGATCGCAATTTACCAAGTCTTTAATTTCACCTGACAGCCAGGATTCATGCTTTTCGCTGTAAAAATGTGTCGTCCCATTATTCTGCATACAGGATGTCCCAACCACCCTCCCCCGGGAGAACGGCCTGGGTCACACTTTCTCATTTACAGTGTAAACTCACACTTTTTAAATATTTTTGCCACCCTTATCACAAACTGTCTCCTTCGGCAGGTGCGTGCTGCGGAATGCATGTGGGATTGGGAGGGAATGGTGGCACGGCTAGACACCATTCGCTCCTGTAGTTTAGCACGTACAGCATTGCGCTACCAACATAAAGGTCACAGGTTCAAATCGCAGGGAGTTTTCGCTTTGGATAAGAACATCAGATGAATGAATGTTAATTTAGGGCCACGTAGCTGCCCTGCTGGCCACCGATCGACATCTTACCACGTCCAATATCCCAGGCGAGGTCATACAACATAACAAACATAACTGAGCTTTGCCTATCAGTGTAACTATTACACAGTCAATCACAGGGTGTGAGCCTGGTAAATAGGCTTCATAAGGGGCCTTTGAGACAGTCATACTCTTCCATGTACTGATGCCAAATTGCTAAGCAACGCCATAACTATCAAACGCGAAGAATGGAGAGAATACCATCTGGTTTTCTGGGGCAAACTAATTAATCCCCTGCAAGTGAGGCCTACAGAAATGCCAGCACTTCTACTTCAGAGACAGATGGACCGAGGCCTCGTCTGACTGATGCTAGCCGCGTCACACCCCCCGGCAGGTGCTGCAGGGGTTAAGGCAAAGCGCTAATGATCACAGGGTTCCAGCCTCTAACTCCTGGGCTGGGTATTGCTGCTGGACCTCACGGCAACTTCATCTTGACCCCCCCCACCGAAGAGGGACAAAGGGAGAAGAAAAACATGAAAGGAAATTACTTCGGAGGGGATTCCAATCGGATAGCATCCATCTATCCTGGAGCCCATCCCGAGGAGCAGAGGGTGGGAGGACAGGGAACCCCCTAGCCGGGAGCTCCACGCGCCCACACGCACACTCACCCACACTACCTGCATCTCCACATTGCCAAGTCACCGAAGCAGCAAGTTTTTGGGAAGGCTGGGGGAAGCTAGAATGCCTGCAGGGAGACCCACATTGGTGTGGAGAGGCACACGACCTCTACACACACAGAGTTGGGGAAGAGGATCCAGCCCACGAGCCGGAGGAGGGAGGCCGGGACATCAGCAGGGACCGCTGCGGCACCTTGCTCCGTGACAACGGTACTGATGCGGATTGATTACGCAAGGCACGGAGAGGCAGAGACAGGCTGTCACAATCTGCTAATTAACTGCTCACTAGAACGATTCCGACGGCACAGAGCTCGACGGACTCCGTACAGAATGGGCCGGATATTGGTCCGCTTCCGTTGTAGCTTCGATGCCTGCTCATCAGTAGCGGCGTGGACCGCATGAGCACTGAGTCACCAACGCCCAGCGCCGCTACGGCTAAGATAGCGCTAATGCAGCACTAGCATGGAGGTGAGCCGTCACATTCCGGCCAGAGGTAACACCTTCTCATGGAATCATCAGGAAACAGCAGGGGGCAGAGCGGTCAGGGAGCACGAAACAAAACTGTTTAATTAGACTTGTGTGTTTGTATAGATAAAGGTTCGGCAGTGCAGATTTGAAGCAGATGAATTTCTCTTCTACAGCAGAAGGAACAGAAACACCTGCAGCCCAGAGCTCATACCCCACAGCTGGCCAGATGTCACGGTTGGCAGGTGAGGGTGAAATCACACTCTCTTTAATGATCAGCTCGGGGAACCTCCGTCCATGGCAGTTCTCGCCTGGGTGACATTGGGGAACTCTGGGGAGGTTGCACTGAGCTGGACAGGATGTGAGTGTGAGGGCTGGTAAAATCACTACACGAAGAGCGACACACAGTGCAACTTCTACAGCCTGACTGGGTGTCGCGTAGCCCTCCCGGAGGGTCGCCGTGGTGACGGATGCCATGTGACATGAAGAGGGAGTCTCTGTTCCTGCTGTGAAGCGCACAGCTTTCATAGACACTAAATCAGAAGAGGTGAGCCCCCATTCTTACTGCCTTTCCTACATGTGGAATAAAGCACAATCTGAGGCTCGGAACTCCATCTATGCCCCCATTCATCCCCGAGGAGCAGACAGGCAATCACCCCAGTGCTTCATTCAAATGAGACCAGTTTACCAAAGGGGGTGGGACAGAGAAAGTAGCACACACAAGGCCTTTTCCTATCAGATTATGCATGAGCAGAACAGAAGGCGAGGCAGTTAAGGGACTAAGCTTGCAGACGAGATAGATCTGAGAGCTTGGGAGCAAAAGTACAGACAGTGTGTGAGGAGCCGGGGATCTGCTAGGGTGGGCGGGCGGGTATGTACTTGTCTGTCGGGCCAGCAGGACTTGAGCACGGCCTGGCTCCGGAAGAGCAGCAGCAGCTGGGCGTCCTGTCCGCTGAGGGGGAAGTTCTGCTCCAGCACCTGCAGCACCTGGATGCGCGGCCGGGCCGGCAGGGAGGCGTCTGCGCAGAAAGGCCGCAGCCAACCCAGGAGGTCGTCTGAGGAGACCAGGCCGCCGCTGGGGGGGCAAGGCGAGTCAATACTCAGCGGGGGAACAAAGCGGGTGAGGGTGGTGATTATGGGCATTGGGAGGGGGTGGGGGGGCACATCAATACAGACTAAGGGAAGGCAGTGGGCTGAGGGTGGGGAAGAGAAACAGGGAAACAGGAACAGAGGGCCTCCAGGTGGGCAAAGCCATCAATGCCATGCTCACCCCAACTGGACATCAGCATGTAGACAAAGCCAGGCTCAACCCGACTAGACGTCCGTGTGCACAGACAATGACAGACTTACCCTGATTGGACATCAGTGTAAACATACAATGACAGGCTTACTCTGATTGGACATCAGCGTCCACAGACAATGACAGGCTTACCCTGATTGGACATCAGCGTGTACAGATGTAACAATCCCCCTGAGGACGTCCATGGGGTCTCGGCCATCTATCAGAGCTGCATCATCTCCTCTGCGTGAAGAAGAGAAAAGGGTCACACTGCATGCCCACCAACTGTAACGACAGTCAGGTGAATACAGTCAGTGTGCTGGTACAGAGCAATGCATCAGGACGCATTAACAGGGCTTCAACATAGCAGTGCAGTACATTAAAGTGCGATACGGGAGCATGTTTACGTGGTACAAAACCAATACCCCAACACATCACTATAGCATGGAGCTCTGCATGACGTAGAGTATACCATTCAGACTGTTTAGTATACTGCAATTCAGCATGGAGCTCTGCATTACGTATAGTATAACATTCAGACTGTTTAGCATACTGCAATTCAGCATGGAGTTCTGCATTACGTATAGTATACCATTCAGACTGTTTAGTATACTGCAATTCAGCATGGAGCTCTGCATTACGTGTAGTATAACATTCAGACTGTTTAGCATACTGCAATTCAGCATGGAGCTCTGCATTACGTATAGTATACCATTCAGACTGTTTAGTATACTGCAATTCAGCATGGAGCTCTGCATGACGTATAGTATAACATTCAGACTGTTTAGCATACTACAATTCAGCATGGAGCTCTGCATTACGTATAGTATACTATTCAGACTGTTTAGTATACTGCAATTCAGCATGGAGCTCTGCATTATGTATAGTATACCATTCAGACTATTTAGCATACTACAATTCAGCATGGAGCTCTGCATTACGTATAGCATACCATTCAGACTGTTTAGCATACTACAATTCAGCATGGAGCTCTGCATTACGTGTAGTATACCATTCAGACTGTTTAGTACACTGCAATTCAGCATGGGGCTCTGCAGTATGTTGCAGTATAAAAGGAGCTCTGTAGTACGATAATTAGGGTGTCGTGTAATGCAGCATTCTGCAGGTTCTGTAGTACGATTCACTAAAAGGAGCTCTGTAGTATGATAATTAGGGTGTGTCGTGTAATGCAGCATTCTGCAGGTTCTGTAGTACGATTCACTAAAAGGAGCTCTGTAGTATGATCATTAGGGTGTGTCGTGTAATGCAGCATTCTGCAGGTTCTGTAGTACGATTCACTAAAAGGAGCTCTGTAGTATGGCAATTAGGGTGTGTCGTGTAATGCAGCATTCTGCAGGTTCTGTAGTACATTTCACTAAAAGGAGCTCTGTAGTATGATAAT
>JAODKM010000101.1:437363-447788 GCA_026780845.1 Petrocephalus sullivani | reverse complement strand
TAGGGTGTGTCGTGTAATGCAGCATTCTGCAGGTTCTGTAGTACATTTCACTAAAAGGAGCTCTGTAGTATGATAATCTGGGACAGGGCAGAACATCATTCCACAGTTTCTGTAATATAATACTGAGGCTGTGTAATATAGCTCAGAACAGCATGGAACATCGCAGAAAGGACGTAATGATTAGCGGCCATATAATATATATTTTTTCCTTATCAAACAGCCCGTACCCATTAAGCTTAGAACATATTGAAGGCAAGAGCTGAGAGATGTCAATAACTCATTACGTTGCTTTCTAAGACACTAGCACCACGGTAATAATGCCGCGATTCTGACACCATACATTGAGTCAGACCTTCCGGACACGGCACAAATCCCTAACCCACTTCTCAGGATTAGCTCGACGTCACTGGGCTGCATTACGGAGACGAAGGGCAGCTAAGTGCGTTAAGTCCTGTAGTATTCTTCTTAATTATTCTGATAATGAATCCCCAGTCTTCATTAGCCAGCAACACTTAGGCGACATGCTCCATATCTGCCAGGGCTTTTTTTGATCGGGTGCAGGTCATAAAGACAAGTCATACCCTGGAAGGGTGGTGAGGGGTTCCTGCGAGCAAACACCCACAGGCCTATCGTGAGTAGCAGGGCAGGAACGCTGGCTTCATAGCAAAAGAAAACCTGGAACCCCTGCAAGAATTCATTAGTACATCTCCAAAGAAGGACATGTCCACGCCTGGGAGCCAATCAGGTCCAGCTGGAGGGAAAATGGACGACCTCCATTTATGTCCACCTTGGTCTATGGTCTTCTGGTGAAAACTGAAGCATTATTTTCCCAGACAGGGCAGCATTAGGTTTTACACCCCCCCAAAGCAGACATTTAACTTACAGAGGGAAGAAAGCTACTAGACATATGAGAGAAGCTCATATATGCAGATATGAAAGATGGCTTTTAATGAAGCGGCTTCTCTGAATGAATCCGATTAACATAAGAATCTGGGCGTGACGGAAGAGGAGAGGTGGTCCATGGTGTTATTAGGCTCTTCGGCACAGACCACCGCATTCAAACAGGCACTTCGCACGCCGGTGTGATATCGATTCATCCACCCAATGATCCAACACGTACATAAATGCTAAGCATCCACCACCACGCTTCTGCAAATAATCTCAAGAAATGTCTAACTGGTTCTCGTGATTAAACTGAAATGGTCTCGCTGGAAAATTCATGAGACTCTTAAATATATGAGCAGAGACAGAAACAGCAGGAAATTAGATGTCGAAGGCTTGTTTAATGTTATGCCATATATTCGCCTAGCAAGTCCCGCTAGCCTGACGGAGGTACCGCGAGGTGCGTGCGGATCAGGAACTCTCCATCAAGTCAAGAAAACATTCAGAAAGAAGCGGCCATGTAGAAGGCGGCCGTCCTCTTCAGCGATGAAGGTTCGGGTTCTCACAGCCATGTTCCCCCCAGCGATGGCTGAAGTATCCAGCCTGTCTGATTGGTGCCGCACAGATGATCATAGGAACGGCAGGATGTATCCATGAAGGAGACCTGGGAAAAAGCTAGCACAAAGGCCAGATACTTCATTGGCCCACTTTATCATTAAAATAAGAAAGAAAGAAAAAAAAGCTTCCATACTGGCACACAAAAATGAACCTTTGCAAAAAAAAAAAAAAACGGAAGAAAAAAAACTGATTCTAAATGGACGTTCAACAAGCTTACTAATGCGAGCGGAAGAGAGTCTTGTTTGGTTTGTAAAGACAGCAAGTTACGTTAAGTATGAAAAATCCACTGGGTCTATTGATTTCTGCTAGTATTTTCAAAAAAGGAGCAGTAAAAATCTAACAAGTCCTACACTGTAGCTTTCATGTGACATGAAAATAATCATTAAAAAAGGGCCCCTGCTGATGGCGAAGCTCAGATTTGGTCCTCGACAGAAAACAAATGCCCAGGCCTGACGGAGAGCCACTGCTTTCTGCCTGTACCAGCACACTTGTGTCACATGCCGCTGGGTACACAGGGACCCCAAGGGAGGCTATGGTGCTGCCTGACTAAAATTCGTCATGCTAAAATTCTCCACAACAAATATATATATAAACAGTAACGTTGTTCTGTATTTTATCAGCTGCCTTTCCAGGCCCATTTTTTGAAGAAAAAGAAAATATAAATGAAACTGGGGCTGGGGCTGTTGAGCAGGCCCATGAAATTATCTTATTATTAGCGAGGTGCAGACGTGGCCCCCGCGTGAGCCTGAGGTTGGGGTCGCTGCCCCGCGGTCAGGCTTCGGCAGATCACGCCTGACAGGGGTTAATGCGAGGCAGAGAGGGCGAGCGGTTAGGGAGAGGAGAAGGAAGACGGGGACGGGCGGGCCACATGCCTCAGTGCAGACTCGACTCCCGTGATGGCTTCCCGGACTACGCGGCCCGGGGCGACGTTCGGAGGCCCCACCGCCACAGCGAGCAGCTGTCGCACGTGGTCCAGCGGCTGTCCGTCTGTCACCATGGCGACTGCCAGCTGGCGGATCTTCTCCTCCTCCGACCTGGACAGGTCGTACATGTAGCAGTAGTTTTGCATTCGCTCCTGGACGTTAAAGAAGGGAAGAGATAAGAATATGGAAGGGGGTCATGATAATGCCAGACATCCCAACACCTGCTGGCCCTGTCAGCCACGGCCTGTAACCGTGACAACTTGATCTTGGCTAAATATTAGCCAGTGATGAGGCTGAAATAGGACCCAGGAGGGGTTTCGCCCCATCACATCACATGACTTGAGATCCAAACTAAACTAAAGCAGAAACTATGCCCCAGAACTGTTTGTTTGTCAACATACAGGCTTCTGTAGTTACACACAATCAGGTTTAAGACTCACCCACAAACACGGACCAGGAGCTCTGTGAGCATTTCTCACTCATAAAATATTAAACCCAAAATTTCTCCTAATCAATTCACACTCGGCAGAGTCCCTGCCTGCTGTTTGGCACCAGAAGCTTAAGATCCAGGTAAAACCTCAGAAGCCTTCACCAATGGCATGGAACCATTACACAGTCACTGCAGCATCTGCCTAAGCTAGCAAACGCTGGCAGGCAGGAAGGCAGGCAGGAAGGCAGGCGGGAAGGCAGGCGGGGCATGTCGGACATGACACCGATCCGACAAGCTGGATTCCGCTGATCCCATGGATCGGCCCCAGAAGCCTGATTGGAGCACCGCCCCCGGTTACCTGGCCACTGTCCTTCAGCATACGCAGGAAGCCATGCTTGAGCGTGTCCAGGTGAGCCAGCGACCGCTGCAGGTGGCTCAGGGCGTCATCGAAGCAGGCGGCAGCGCCGCACGCCTCGCCCTCGTCGGCGCCACGCCTCCTGGCCTTCTCGCCGAGCTGCCGGACGGCTTTCAGGGCCCGCTTCGTCACCTCCGACCTGGTGTCGACGCTGAGCTGCGTGGCACGTGCAGACAGGGAGGGAGATGCAACCGGTGGTCAGAAGCAGGTGGGTAACAAAAAAAAAAAACACACCGTCTGCCGTTTATGGGAACTAAGGGAGGCGGTGCTGAAACCACGGTTAAAAGGACTGCTCTGCGGTGGCTGAAGGGCCCTGCCAGACAGGGTGCGGGATATGTTCTTATTGGATGGGTCAGGAACAGCGAGTTCCTGAGCAGAAGCGCCTACTTTTGTTTCTGCAAAAACAATTTTAAGCGTTTTTTTTTTTTTTTTTTTTTACAGTCCGTAAAAATGGAGAATTGGTAAAAATATGAGGATACAGCTTGACAGAACATCAGAAAAAAACAAAAAAACAAAAAAACAAAAACAGCTTTACCGTACATTGATTTTTTTGCCCAGGCAGTTTCTGGCAGAGCATCAACACAACAAAATGTGTGCTGCCGTCTCTCCTTACCGATCTGTATGCTGTGTGAGTGCCCACACAGACAGGATCAGGCAGAGAGACAGGAGCACACAGACAGGATCGGGCGGAGAGACAAAAGCACACAGACAGGATCAGGCACAGAGACAGAAGCACACAGACAGGATTGGGCGGAGAGACAGGAGCACACAGACAGGATCGGGCAGAGAGACAGGAGCACACAGACAGGATCAGGCAGAGAGACAGAAGCACACAGACAGGATTGGGCGGAGAGACATGAGCACACAGACGTGATTGGGCAGAGAGACAGGAGAATACAGACGGGAGCATTCACACAGACAGGAGCACACAGACAGGAGCAAGCAGAGAGACAGAAGGACACAGACAGGATCAGGCAGAGAGACATGAGCACACAGACGGGATCGGGCAGAGAGACAGGAGAATACAGACGGGAGCAGGCACACAGACAGGAGCACACAGACGGGATTGGGCAGAGAGACAGGAGCACACAGACAGGATTGGGCGGAGAGACAGGAGCACACAAACGGGATTGGGCGGAGAGACATGAGCACACAGACGGGATTGGGCAGAGAGACAGGAGAATACAGATGGGAGCAGGCACACAGACAGGAGCACACAGACAGGAGCAAGCAGAGAGACAGAAGGACACAGACAGGATCAGGCAGAGAGACAGGAGCACACAGACCGGAGCAGGCAGAGAGACAGGAGCACACAGATGGGAGCAGGCAGAGAGACAGGAGCACACAGACGGGAGCAGGCAGACAGGAGCATTACAATTATCTTCCTGACAGTATGCCTCCATTTCATGTATATATTAGATGCAGAAGTATGCCTTTATCCTTCTTATTTCAATCTACACAAGCATATATTCCGATTCATCTCCTGGCTAAGGTCAAGCATCTTTCTCAAGGACACCATAGACTTCCCCATCGGAAATGCTGGGCCTCTGCCGGCACAGAAGCCCCTCTATGTGACGATGCAGCCTCAGCAAGCACAAAAGAAAAGGTATCCTAGCAACGGCGAGTTCCGTGTCGGGCCTCCAAACGGTGCGGGCCTTCGCTCGGCAGAGCCACGAGAGATCTGATCTTCCAGGGTGCCGTGAAGAGGAGAGCGCCGCGAAGGCCTTGGAGGCGGAGCCGGCACGGCGTCCTGGAAGCGGCAGGGCTGCGGCCCAGGCGATCATACACGCTCCGGAGCCACTCACCCGCTTCACCGCCTCCGGAGAGAAGGTCACGCTGTCCACAAAGGCCACGGCATCCGCGGGGAGCAACCGCTCAAAGTACTTGGCACAGGCGTCGTAGGCGTGAAGGAAATCCAAGTCCGTCTGCGGAGGCTTCCGCAGGACCTGGGGGTCCCCGTTCCAAAAGAGCTTACGCAGCCATGTGCCGTGGACCCGGCTGGGGGACGGGGTGGCCCCCTCTCTCAGCGGCATCCTCGACGTCAGCTTGGAGATGGACAGGACATTCTGACTACTCAGCACCGGCTCCAACGCATCCAGAGGGTCTGAGCCCTCATCCATCATCTTTCTGTAGTCCAGCCCTGAGAATCCAATCAAAAACATTTACATTTATAACATCTACCAGACACCCTTAGCCAGAGCAACTTCACACAAGTGAAATACAGTATTGATTCCAGGAGGGAAATTATTTTTAGCAAGAAGCCAACTAGGATTCAAACCAAGAATCTTTTGATCCATAATCAGATGTGTTATCCATTACGCCATTGGCACATTAATGGACAGATGCGACCAATTTAGTCACCTGTTGTAATTGTTCGGGGCACAGATCAAACAAAGTCAGTCCACCTTACAAGAAAACACTACCACAAACCTCCCTACTATAACCTAGACACTGAATCTGCTTCTGTAAACAGTAATTCAAAGCTCACCACAGAGAAATGGATTTATCAGACTTTGAACACATGACAACACTGATTTAAATGTTCGAGTCGCCATCTTCCTGTGGGTGTAGTTCCTAGAACGGCATCACCTGACTCCGTCACTTCCCCACCGCACACTGCATTGCATTAAACATCAGAGAACAAAATTTACTGGCACTAAAATCTCTTAATGGACAAGTAGAAAGACATCAAAAACAAACAAGAAGCCGGCAGACATACGGTATTAAAAAACGGTTTCCTATTTCAAAGTTTTCGGGGCCCTGTGATCTCGAGAGAGAAACACATTTTGTGTCGGGAGGGGAAATTGCCAGGCTGACTCATAGTGCATATGAAAAATGTATCCTGAGTCTCTGGGTTTGTGTCCCTGTCACGACAACATACTTAGAGTGCAGCTGGGGCACACAGGACATCAAAGAAACGGCATGTCGCATAGAGGAGGCACTGGAGACCGTCTGTCTGAAAAGCTAGCGTGCAGCCTTACTACGTACCGTCCTATTGTCAGAAAGACCTGCAGTGGGGGAGTCTGCTTGACATGTACACATATGAGATCGTGGGTGCAGCCTTCAATCTGCTACACTACACAGGCCGGCATGGAGACCTGACTGATTGATGGACTCGGAATTTGACCTTGACAGGAGTTTACACCTTGCTTTTAGCGAGCAAGTTCACTTTTTATTTTTCTATAATGTTATATTATTCTGTATAAATGATGGGGTAACGTATTGTAACACACACATGCAAAGTGCCTTGTGGGGACCTCTGCTGTGAAATGCACTATATAAAAATAAACAATAAAATATACAGTGACATGTACGTGTATCTCCAATGCTGTGGGTTCGATGTGTTCTGTGTCTATGGCGTTTACCCATGTCCCGTGTGCCTGTGTGAGTTTCCTCCTGCAGTCTAGAAGCATGTGATTATGGATCTCTGGCACCCCTAAATACGGTCTGGCATTCCATGGGGGGTGTTTCCCGTGCCGCGTGCCCGCCACTTCCCGGATGAGTGGTTACGGAAAGCAGATGGATGGATCAAATTGTACATATATGATATACTTTTGTGGGGGCAGGTTGTGGCTCAGCGGGTCAGGACACTGAGCAAAGGGTTGCTGGTTCAAATCTCAGGGTGGGCAGAGTGATTTCACTGTTGAGCCAAATGGATAAAGCCCCATCTGATGAGTTACAAAGCAGAGAGGCACACGAACGGAGAGGCAAATGACAGGCTACGCACCTACGGCCACTGCCTTCAGCTTCTTCAGCAGCTTGACGTGATCCACTGGTTTGACCGCCGCTCCGGCTGCATGCGGGATGCCACAGGCCTGGAGCAGGCTGTAGTAGTACAGCAGGCGGCCCAGGTCGGTGCCTTCGATGCTGGGGTACACATACTTCCTCATGTGGCTGTGGAAAGCTTCCGGATCATTCTTCAGCACGTCAAATAGACCCAGCCCTTTGTTCCGATTCTCAATGTCCTTCGTCGACAGACTGGATGACAAGGGGATGAGGTCCAAATAATTGTCAGCGGCGTCTGTAGTTAAGACTATGCAGAAACTGTACAAACTGCACAGAAAAAGGGGAACATTGCACCCCACCATGGAGAAACAAGGATGAAAGAGTACGCTTTGTGATACAAACACATAAAAGGATTATGTGTAAAGGTAGGATTGTACATAAGTATTAGTCAAAGGCAGATGTCTTATGAGGGAACTGAAGACCATTGATACCAAGAGCAGCTTGGAGCAGGAAAAAAAAAAAAAAAAAACTTCCACATTGATATACAGGAGACATTTACAAGCCTCCTGTAAATCAGAGATATAGATTTTGCCGAGGTCTATTTGCCCAGGATCTATTTACATATTTTACCACAACTTCATAACTTGAAATTCAACTACATCTGCACCTTTTCCTAATTGAATGCCTCCCCCCCAAAGATAAGCAGCTTTCCACAACTCAATAAATATTCAAGTGGCCCTTGTCCTTTGAATTTTGATGTGGGGAAATGTTTTATAGAGTTGCGTTATCAATAAATTACAACTAGTACCTTTAAAGCTGCCAAGAAGTCTTTCTCCGTCTGTCTGCGGCAGGAAAAACCTGGCTTTCAACTCACTGGGCAAGAATCCTGATCCTAACAGCAAGTCACTAAAGGGCCAAATCAGCGAGACGTGCCAGTGGTTAAAGAATTTTAACCATAGCTGCAAATTTGCAGGTGTGCTACTGTTGCACCCTCGAGAAAAATTATCAGAACGTGAAGAGTCTCTACAACATGGCCAGTTAGGTGCCCGCCGTGCTCAAAACTGCATGTGAGCTATGATCCAGTTACCCAAGGAAAACGAGCCACGTAGCAGGCGCCAATTGTGTCGCGGGGGTCCTTAGATGTGCTCCCAGAGAGGTCATTATCTAGCAAAGAGAGTCCTTAACCCAACACACAGCCAGGCGGGCACATGACCATCCAGTAGGGCGGGGTAGTGATGAGTGTGAACAAAGGCAGTAACGACCTCGGAAACAGCGCCTTAACGTGTTAGCGGAGCATGCGGGAGGCAGAAACGTGCAGAAATGCCACGTGACAAACCCCCATCTTATTCGGCTTAACGCGCAATCGCACCCCAAAATCAGTCTCTTGTATTAACGACCACAGCAGCCAATTGAATCTTTCGTTGGGGGAAAAAAAAGGAGCTTTAATCTCTTCTACCAAAACGCATTTGCATGCGATGAAGAAATTTCCAGCCACCACGCGAATAGATTGCTATTTATTACCGAAATATACCAAGCGCTCACATAACACGGCGGAAACAAGCATAATTTGAAAAAATAAATGATAATAATTAATCTTCTTTGTGACCTTGTTAAATCCCTCTGGTCGAACACGTGCTGTCTGATTAACATAGTGATTAAATAAAAGCAAAATTGCGAATTGAGGCACACAATGATTTAATTGGGAGTTTATATGGCGAAGGGGAAACAGGAAAATAAACTGGTTAAAGAGGTATGGCAAAAAGTGAAGGGAAAAAAGTGAGACAGTTAAAATGTACTATAAAATATACTAACATATACTAACATGTATATGTAACTGTATATAGCACTTCCAGAACTAACAGGACTCAGACACGGTGAGCAGTGCATCTCGGCTTGCCCCGTTCTGCGGAGCATTGGACTCGACACGCTTGTCTAGGACACAGAGACCAGCATTTAGACAGCCGTACATGGGATTCCTCTCTGACAGACAGGGGGTGCCGTGTCTGAGCGTGTACACAGGAGGGGTGGTGCGTGTGGAGATGGCCAGAAGGAGACATGTAAAGGCCAGCAGATGGCAAACTCAGGAAATGTCAGGCCTGGTTCCGATCCATTTCTTTACTCATCAATATATTAATTTTAAAAACATTCCTCCAGCTTCCTTGCATCATCTGATGGCACAAAAACACACACTTGCACGAATACAGGAGCGAGGCTTCTGCTGGGATTTGAACCAGCAACTTCTCCCCTGGTCTTCTTGTTGCATAATTAGACATGAATTACGTGACCGCAGACACACCCGGACACCCCCACCTGGACGCATAGTGGTTTGCTCCACTCCTGCCTTAATGTAATGACAATTAGCAGCCGCGCTGCTTCCTGTGAAAATCCCCAAACCCCCCATGGACCCTGGTGTGGTGAGGACTGGGATATGGTAGAAGGGATGGATTCTGTAAACACGCTGAGCATTACCCACCAAAGGCCTGGCAAATAGGCACCTTTGCAACTCTCCCGGCTAATAACCATGCAAATGAACATCCTGTTTATCCGACCGTTCACAAGGTAATAGACCGTGATATTTAACTATTATGATTCTGCTAATTGGCCACCCCATTAAATCAGCTCTCCATCCACCCACCCTTGGGGGATTTACCAGTTCACTTTTAAGTAGCATTAATGGCTCTTTAATTAATAATCAAACAGTACTTACCCGCTGTCTGTGAAGAGGAACTCCAGATGGGTCATGTAGACCTCCCAAAGCGGAATGCTGTACCGTTGGGCCAGGGACAGGGATATCTTATAGACATTTTCGTCCAGGGTTCTAAAGCAGAGCAATGTTACATTTAGTACAAAGTTCCTTTCTGGTGAGGTACCTTCCTGACTCCACCTCCGTTGCCAAGCCAACAGTCCAAACCACCAGCCCAAGCCACCACTGAAATGGAATGGTATCTATATGTGCCGATCCATTTGGGGGAGGGGACACAGACAGAGACTTACTCGGCCAGACCCAGGATGGTCTCCTTCTTATACTTGCTGTCGGCGGAGAATCTCTGCACGTCCACACCGCGGCCGAGGCCCTGCAGGATCTGCGCTTGGGTGAAGTCGGTCAGCCGTTCATTGTACAGGTGCAGCTGGCCAATAAGCTTCTCCAGTTCCTCGGGCCAAGCTGCCGCGTCGGGGTCGATTACGTGCTCTGTCACCAACTGGATCAACTCCCTGGGGTCAGCCTGTAAGTGGGCGGGGTCAGTCTGTAAGTGGGTGGAGTGAACATGCAAGTGGGCGGAGCCAGTCTGTAAGTGGGAGGGGTGCACTTGTAAGAGGGCAGAGTCAGTCTCTAAGTGGGCAGAGTGAGCCTGAAGGGGGGGGGGGGGGGGGGGGGGAAAAGGTGTTTTTTTTTTAGGGGAAAAAAAGGGGGGCTGGGGGTCTTCCCCCTT
>JAODKM010000101.1:394099-406801 GCA_026780845.1 Petrocephalus sullivani | reverse complement strand
TGTGGCCCGCGGACGCTAGTGGTGGGGAGGGGGGCGTGGGGCCGGGAGGGGGGGGCGGAGGGGGGCGGGCAGACGGAGGCGAGCTTGCAGACTAGGACTTGGAAATTTCAAAAGACTGAAGCAGACTAACTGAACATATTTAAAGTAAATTTTAATGCAGCGGAGAAGCATGGCGCACTCCCATCGTCAGGCCTTGATGACGGATGGGGAGAGCAACTGAAGCATTTCCTCTATGAAAAATAGATTGATCAGATGTTACTGGAGAAGGAGGAGATTCACTGACATGCTTCACAAGGTACCCCCTGCAGCACTTCTGCGGGACGCACAAAAAGGACGCGTGTAAAACGACCCGAGGTAACTCTCGATAACCACGCCGAAGATAAAAATTCAATTAGCTTTCCGAAATTAAAGACAACATAATTAGTTTCCAGAGCCTTTCCCACATATCAAGTGATTAACTGGGGAAACGCAGCCGTCGTCTCGCGAGCGATTCTGGTGCCGAAGCAAACCAGGCAGGAATTCAAAAAAACACCGAAATCAATATTCTCACAGAGCAGGGATCCGGATGCAGCTGAACACATTTCACCAATCAGCAAGCTTCAGAAAAAAGGGAACAGAATGACAGCAGATGATTGGTGGAAATTCATTTTCCAAATTGTCAAGGCTAAACAGGCAACTTGATGCATTTAACAACATAAATGAAACCAAGCTAGCTGAGAGCCAACGGGCCAAATTAACTGTTTACACATACTGGTCACGTATCTTTTTTTTTTTTTTTTTATTAAGACACACTTATTGGTGTTATGAGAAGCCTGCAGTGATAGCAGGGACACAAAGTATCATTTATCCATGCCTTTAGAACTAGACTATCACCGAAAGTCAGTACTGCTTAGTGAGGAATTCAACCTCACCCACAAAAAAAAAGCATACGTTTAAAATACAAAAATATTTAAAATATTTTTGGCACAATTTTCTTCGGACATATTTGAACCCTAAACAGAGAAGGAAGCCAAAAATCTTTAAATCTCAGCAGGCCCATAATGATTGTCATTATACACAAAATGCAAAGATGCACTCCTTATCAATAATTGCACTTGCATGGCTCAGTAAACAAACCCATCATGTTTTGCTTGCAATAGTGCTGTCAATTAGCTTTACACCTGCTGCCATATATGATGTAGGTAGCCAGCTAAATTTCTAATTAGCTCATTTAGCCAGTTTACAGCTCCTTTGTTCAATGAAGCTAACCAAAATTACCCAGGAATTATTCATTTACAACCTTGTTTACCTCTTTGTAGGACTTTTCAAGGTCAGCAGAGTGTTGCAGAACAGGACATTACAGGACCGCTGGATTTGCATTTGCGCCTCAGAGTTTAAACACAGGGATATGGCATCTGGCAAGTGGCACGGTGTCTTGTTCTCCCAACTGAGGAGTTTTTCGTTTCTCTCCTCCATTGTTACTTGGCTTCCTTTCTCCTCTTTGTCGTTCCTTTTCCCCGTTTTGTATTACGCTCTCTTAATGACGTTGTAATGCATCACGACGCACCAGTGTAACGTTACTCTGGGCGACTGTTGTGAGAGTCGATACATAAAAATAAACCAAGTTGAATTTCGCAAACATTTACACATCAGCATAAGTGACATGCTGACTAAATGTACAGCACCTCCTGAAGGTGGGGAGGACCCCTGCGAGGTTATTACCGTGCCAGGCTCATGCAGTTGTCACTAAGGGCAGTGGAGGAGTTGAAGTACTCGTGGGCTGCTGCCAGGACCAGCTCCACACTCTTCTGGTAGGGGACCCTGGAGGGGCTGAGTAGGCCCTTAGAAGATGTCTGGCCGGTGGCAGGTTCTGAGGACGTGGCGCTGCGCTGCAGGAGCTGGCCAGCCAATCGAATGCCCTCCTGCCGACTGGAGCACAGTAGGCTCTCCGTGAAGACCTGAGGGAGGCCGAGGGACAGGGGAGCATAGTGAGCAGGGGAAATGAGGAGATTAGCGGGACTGAGGAGTAAAGACTAGCACAAGAGACAAGACACAGGCAGCCACACAGGGGAGGAAGGAGGAGAAGAGGACAAGGGAGGGAGCAGTCAGATCAAGAGGGGGTGGAGAGGGGACAAAAGAGGGACAAGCCAGGAAACTAATACAGGGGAGGAGGGAGGAGAAGAGGACAAGGGAGGGAGCCCAGCACCCAACACGAGGCTCACAGCATGGAGCTTGCTGTTGACAGGCGCACAGCTAGAGACTGCATCCGGTCTCCTAATTTCCTGTAACACACCTGTGTTTCCTCATTTAATATCTCCGTCAGCCCTTGTTTTGCTCACAGATGACACTGTTTATGTACATCAGTAAAGCAGGCTCTTGCAAGACAATGCAGATTAAAGGGAAACTGACAAACACGCACACAGACACACAGCATGGAAACCCCCCCCCCCCCCCGGTGTGTCAGTCGAGGACCTGAGGCTTCCCTGTAAATATCGGGCGCAGGGCACGGCTCATGGGACTGTGATGATGGGGGGGGGGGGGGAGTTCCCAAAAAGAATGGGTACTGCAGAGCGGGGGCCCGAAGCACGTGTCAAATCCCAGCAGGCTAACAACTCGACCAGCGTGGTTGGGCTCGGAGGGGCCGGTGAAAGCCCCCCCGGGGACGGCGGCCGAGGCTGAGAAACGCCTTGTGGGCGACACCGAGGGGGACGATAATTGTGAGTTAATGAATTCTTTAAAAATACATTGAGGGTGAAGCAGGCTCTTTCATCCCCGCTACTAAACGACGGGATCGCGAGATCGAATATGGGCCCTGCTTTTAGGGGCCCATCGGTTACGATGACCCATCAATCTAAGGCCTAAAAGCTCCACCGGACGCCATCAATCGCAACCAACAGCTGCAGAGACCGACGTGGACGCAAGAAGAGCATGGCGGAGGGGGGCCAATGGGGAACTACTCCTTTCGTAAAGCACGCAGCCCCATCTAACAGTGTTATTTCTTTAACACTGCTGCCCTATTTTATGTGATGCATTTAAGATGTCGGCTGACTCGAGCAGTCTGGTGGCAGGGAGGAGTTACTTTAACTGTTCATCAGGACGTTAGATTCTGGGCCCCGGGATGGATATTGATTGAAGTAGATCCGGTTATGTGGGGTTTAAAACCACAGCAGTAAAAACGGCATCACAGCTTCCACAATGACGCTTTTATTTAAACATCCTTCCCCCCCGTATTGAAAGCCAGGCGTGATTTAAAGCGGGTCCCCTGGTACACACGTGAGCTCTTTGTATCATCGGCAGCAGAGTAAAAGGGAGGAGGCCCAAATCACAATTATCAGAGAAAAAAAAACAAAAAAAAAACGTAAAATCAACAAAACTTCCTCTGCTAGTGACAAAGGCAGTGGGGGGGGGGGGGGTTGGGGAGACAGTAGCCTACCTGGAGGCAGGTGTCGGCATCCAGACAGCCATAGACACTTTTCTGCATGTCCAGCAGATCCTGGAGCAGCCCCTTCCACAGCTTCTCGCTCACCGGTGGACTCCTGGGGAACAGAACAGAAAGATAAAAGGCTGCCCCCCCTGCTCCCCGTCTCCCCCCTCCCTCCCTTCCTTAATGGCCCAGCAGAGCCATGTTTCACAGACCTGCTTACAGATCCTGGTTTTCGAAACCAAAGTCCCAGGATGAAAAATTACACTTAAAAAAGTTGCACCGCAAGCAATTGCCTTGGCTTTTTATGGGTCTGTCAAATCGGGGGGGGTCGTGGGATGCGCTTTGATTTCCTGCTGCTACCGCGAGGCCCGCTTGGCACCAGAACGACTCACTTGCGTCCCACGTGCCGGGTGAGTTTCACCATCAGCTGGTGGGCCTCGTCACGGCTGCTCTCGCTGTTCTTGATGAAGGAGACGGGTTTCTGCAGGCCGTGCTTCTCGAGGACCTCCACCACGCTGCCAGGACAGAAGAAACAACTACATGAAAATGAATCATAAAAATAATGCAGTTTAGCTACTTCTTTTTTTTTTTTTACTTTAAAAATCGCCAAAAATCTAAGCCCACTGATAGTTCAGAAATTTTGCAGTACAAAGCACTTTGGGAACAATGAAGTTTATTACTGTTGTCGTTGTAGCAGCAGCAGTCTATGTCGGCTCTGAGTGATCCTTTCCTTCAGAACGTCCTACTCTGTGATGTATGCAGTTTCACATAATTCCCAGTGAGCGTCTTGCTGCCATTTCCCATTTTGACAGTACCGAGTACTCACGGGAAAATGTAAAACTGAGGGGGGAAAAATAAGAAAACGGACAAAACGAAACCTCCACGCTGGAAACAGGTGACGAGGTCAGAGTGATACCACCAGCACATAGAGCGAGTGCATAAAACTCTCCGCAGATTGGAGAGTTGTGGAACGGGTAATTTTTATTCTAAAGAGGCTATAATTCCTCCGGATGTGTGTGAAATGGTCTGAACACTGAGTCCATTCTGACACTGGCTGGGATTCCCCTTTAAAAATGCAGCCACAGGAGTCAGCTAGAGGCCCCGACCACATCTTTGGCAAATAGTAAGTCAAATATTTGATCATCACACCCAAATGCAATTAGCTAAATTAAGAGCCACTTAAGTAGCAACTTCGCTTTAGATCACCGAGGAGATTCTTCCGGAATTAATCCCATCTAGATCTGCTTTGCTCTCATCCCCAGTTGATTACTAGTGATGACAGCGCTGGGCCACACGAGTACAAGTTTACTGCCAGGAAAATGCTTGTTTACAGCAGCCCAAAACGCTGGCTGATTTCTGTCGAGAAAAGGAGCTATGACATACATTGGATTATCTGTACTTCCCCAGACCCTTCCAAAGCAATCCAAATCCCCATTCCTCCGGCATACAGGAGGCAGCTGTGATGCCCACTAATACCAGCCACCATTACTCCTGTGCTACGCCTACCCATTTCTATGAACAAAGTGTCCAGGAGAACGTTCCGGAGTACTAGTAGCAGCCATGAGCCTTTAATACCCGCTGACACGAAACACCATTACTCCCGTGCTACACCTACCCATTTCTTTGCTGACGACATATTCCTCACCTGTCATAGCAGCAGCCACAGGTCGCCCTAACAATTCGCACAAAGAGGTGGGGGGCAGGGGGGGCGAATCGCTCATGGCTTGACAGGGGTTGGGAAGGTCGCCTTCTCGGACAGCACCATCAAAGCGTGACGTGCAATCCGCCCTCCAGAGTAACTCGACAAAACCAATATTCGTGAAGATCTAATTACCCTCGGAGAGCCCCTATTCCACATCCATCGGGAATGGCAAAAAGCCCCAGCACGCCCGCTCAGCTAATGTTTCAGAGTGCGCTAACTGTCAGATCGACCTGCTTGTCTGAAAACATCTCTTACAAGCAACTTTAAGTAGGTAAAAACGGAGGCCGATGCCTTCCCGCTCTTGCCTGGTCATGCCAAAGGCTTTTGAGCTCCCAGAGACCACACAGGATATGCGAGGGCACTGCGTGACTCGATACTGCTTGACCGGTGTCTCTGCATGACGCCGCAGGTACTCGAGCAGAAAGACTGGATTCATCCACAGCACTAACATATGATACAACACACTTCACGATGAAAAGGCGCAGTTACCTCACTTGCACAAGGGCAATGGCAGACGTATGAAAAGAATAGCAACAAGGACTTATTATGCTAGTACGCTAAGGCTAAACCTACCCACAGAAACATCAATAACAAATTTGTCAATAACAAATTATTGATTACGTCAGCCGCGAAATGCAACAACCTGGCACCCCGGAGTGCCACACTCCCACCAGCAGATGGCGCCTGTCCTCCACTGGAGTGCTTCCAGTTGACCAGCCTAACTGGCATGAAAGATGTCCTCCACATGGAGCACAGTGAAAACTCACTCTGGCCCAAGGACACCCCGCGAGCAAGAGGACATCAACAGGAGTGCATGCGTCACGCTCAACCGAACGGTCCTGACTTTCAGAGCAGCGGGAGCAATGGCTGACACATTAAAAACTCCAGAATAACTTCAGTAGAGTAGAGTAATATGCAGGGTGCCCAGACGTCCTCCATAACACACTCATCTTCCTGACGACTTCATCGAGCTTTAAAAATCTTCCGCTAGCACACTAAATAATAACTAGCACATCTTCCTCACTGCTCCAGCTAGCCTCTGCGTTTTCTAAGAGGGCACATCCAGGACAGTGTCCAGAACATTCCTGGCAAAACGAGAGTGGGAAGAGCTCACGCAGAGACCCATCAGCTAGCCTGCATGGTGACTGGCTGTCACCCTAGTAGTCATCGTAAGTTGACCGAAGGTGGTAGCAGCTACCTCTGCCGGGTCTCTCTGTGTTAAATCTCTGCCTCACTTTCCTTGTCCATGAAGACGCTCCATTGGCTTGACCCTTCACGCCCATCCTTAGAGAAGCCATACCTGAGATGTTTCTCCAGCTTGTCCACCTGGTCGTGGAGGGCCCTGGTCGCCCTCGTTTCTGGCCTGTGAGAGACAGACAAGTCAACTTCTTTCTAGAACACTCCCCAAAAAAAAACCTCCTCACTAGTTGATACGCTCAGCACTTGCTTCCCAAGGGGACACAGCAGCTCTCCAACACAAGAGGGGCAAAGAAGGCCAAAATGCAAACATCCTCAGTGCCCACCAGCCTCCACACGCTTAAGCCTGCAAAACGTGCTACGCTTCACATTGCTCAAAGCCTTTAAAGTCATAGATAAAGCCAGGCGCTAACTTAGCACAGTCAGTGCTGAGCCTAACCCATCCCTAAACCATAAGCTTCCCCTCTAATCCCCTGAACTCAAGCAGAAAGCCTGTCCTGCTATTTTAAACCAATATGCCTGGGGAGGGAAAAAAAAAGAAACAAAGAAAATGAGCAGCATGAGCCAGACAGTAGTTACAGCATCACCCCTGAACTCGTTGAACGGCTGGAAATCCATCTTTAAATGGCCCTAAGCAACAATTTAGTGAAAATGGGAGTGATGGTCTTTCAATAGTGCCCCTTTGAAAAGGCTTTCAGAATTCATTAAAAGTCATAAACGTGAAATAGGGTCAAAGCTTGGACAACCATTGCAGCCCGGAACAAAGTGGCCCTCCGCATTTTATTTAGAGCAACAGCCAGTGGGGGGGACGTAGTCTCCAAAGAGAAAGAAGTTATATAAATAAAGGTAGTGCATTAGTTTCACAAGCATCATAAAAGCGTATTTATTAATTTTACATCCATCGCTGGCTTTATTCTTTTTTCCCTCCCAAAGTGTAAGGGTAATGTATTCATTTGAAGAAAAACACGTCAAACCGACTCCCTAAACAGCTAGTTAGCCTGGTTAACAGACCCATAGCTTCTTTGGTCTATCAGCCTACGTTGCTCAGCATGCACTCACCCATAGCCTCGCTGTGGAAGGCACTCCAGCACGTCGTAGCACAGGGAGAGCTGGTCATCTCGCTCGCAGCTGTAGATGCACTCCAGGGCGACGGACATCAGCTGGTCGTGATCTCCAATGATCTTCTGCTGCCACTGAAACAAGGGAGCGCTGCATAATGTTAAAAATAACACACAGCCAGCGATGCTCCCTTCAGGAAGTTCATAGGGCCACAGATGGTACATCACGGCCACCCAGCACTATGGATGGATGCAGAGGGAGTGTCTGAAGCCTTACTTCACTCGGCTGTGCCTGAACTTCACTGCATTTTGGTGACCAGGTCACCTGACTCACTGCTGCTGATCCCCGACCAGCTCCAGCTGGCAGACTCACGTTACATATACTTTATGGGCAGACGTATTGGGACAGCAGGCCATTAATTAAGCCTATAGGAACATTTATGACAGCCCTTTCTAAATCCATAGGCATCAATATAGGTCATGCCGGTACTTTGCAGCTGCTGGACGAGAAGGCCTAGATCATAATCTCCATTCTAGCTTATCCCAAAGGAGTTCAATGGGGTTGAGGTCAGGGCTCTGTGCGAGCGAGTCCTTCCACACCAAAATGACCCAACCATGTCTTAATGGACCTTGCTAGGGCACGGTCATGCTGGAACAGAAAAGGACCATACCTAAACTTCCTAAAAAGTTTGAAAGATTAGTATTGTCCAAAATGTCTTGGTATACTGAAGCATTAAGAGTTCCCTTCATTGGAACTAAGAGGCCTTGACCAACCCCTGAAAAATAACCCATACCATTATCCTTCCTCCACCAAACCTTTGGCAGGGCCACATTTTCACTGTACTTGTACATTTATTTGGTTCTTATAAGAGATGCTCACTGACTAACAGGTAAGGTTCTGAAATGTCATCTTCCCCTGTCCCCTGCCGGCAGCCTGTCACAGCAGCTGACTGTGGGGGCCCATTAACATCGTTACACTAAGTCACATGCCCTGAACAGTGTATTGAGACATTGTTTTTTATTAAAAAGGTAATGTCCCACTGGTCCGCCTGCTTCTCGGAGCTCACCGGCAAACGCACCCATCAGCAGTGCCACCGCCTCCCCACTATAGCTACGCCATAACTTCATTACATTACGGAGGCACGGAGCCTGGAGCTGGGCTCATAATTAAAACAGGGCCGCACCCCCCACCCCCCTCCCCCCCTTGGAGGGAGAGGTGCAGCTGTCCATCAAGTCCAGCCTTGTTTTCTAATCAACTGCGCGGGGCCACGGGACTGCGGTACATGAGAGGTGGCCCGGCTGTGGCTGTAAATTTGCTGGCTTCCTTCACCCCTGCCTCCCACACGCACGCGAGTATAAATTCGGCCCCTAATGTCTTTCGCAGCCAGGCCCGGAATGAATCCTGGCGGGCCGCGGCGGTCACAGCGCGCCGAGTCGTGCCGCACCGACCCTAAATTTCAGATGTATATTGCTTTGTCTAACACATAAAACAGCGCGGCTCACCGGCCCGGCGGTGGGGCTATCGAGTCAGTAATGGGTCCGGGGCCGGCTCCTGTCAGCACCCCCGGGGCCATAAATTGGCTCCGACACGAAATTGCAGCAGGAGCCATGACCGAAATGTGCTGTGCCGCTAATGAGCTCCGGACACCGATGACGGCTTTCCGCGCGGCCTACGGAATAAACAGCGCAGCTCCATTTGGCTTTGGACAACAAATAAATAAATAAATACATATAATGCCATTAAGCAAAGGAGCAGAAAGTCATTTTGCCGGTCATTTGCCACACATTTAGACAGGAGAGCTGATGACTCACGTCAGGCTTGGAATGCTGGAATATTTTGAGGGGGAGGGTGAGGTCCTCCTTGGACAGGCTGACCAGGTACTCCCGCAGGAGGCTGTTGGCAGAGCCGGGGGCCCGGCCCTCGCACCGGTGCAGGAAGGGGACCGCCCACTGGTACACGTTCTTCACGTACCGCTCCTCGGAAGACTGGGGTGGTATGGGCACAAAAAAAAAAGCAAAAGAAGATGGGGGGGGGGTATGGGCACACAGAAAAACCTTCCGGATGAGGTCCTCGGCGTCGCCTTGCGCGGGTATTACGGATGCCACCGGCCCACCGTGAGCGGCCGCGGGGGAAAGCAGAGAGAGCGGTGCTGCTAACGGGTACGCAGCCCGGCACCCCCATGCCGCGTCTCCCGCAGTCTGACCTCGGAAGCAGGGCGCTGAAAACACCGCATCCCGCCATCTGGGAGGCAGCTAAATTCAGCTGGCAGCACTCAACTAGACCAGAGTGAAGGTGCAGCTATAATGAACAAGGGCACTTCACACTCGAAGGTCGTAACACTGGGATCTAAACTTTACTGCAAAGACACATAAGGTCTGCTATATATTACCATATACACTCACTGAGTATTCAGTTAGGAGGACTGATATTACTGGGTTTGGCCAGTTTTGATTCTGACCCGACCCTCTGTTTGCCACAGCAGAAATTGAGATTCCTCAGAACAGGCTGTGTTTTGCGAGACTGTAACGGTCCAGGTTCGGTAAGCCTGTGCCCATAGCAGGCTCAGCTTTCAGACTCCGGCTGACAGGAGAAGGACCCGACATGGTCCGCTGCCAGTGCAGCCCGTCTGCCTCCAGCATCCACGTGCTGTGCATACCGAGATGCTTTTCTGACCACAGTAGTACAGTGATTTCCCGAGTTACAGAAGCCTTTCTGCCAGCTCCAACCAGTCTGGCCGTTCTCCTTTGACCTTTCCATCAGCAGAACTGCCACTCACTGGATGTTTTTTTTATTGTTGTGTGTGACAATCCCCCGAGATCAGTAATTACAGAAATACTCAATCCAGCCCGCCTGGCAACAACAATCATGCTAAGGTCAAAATCACTGCAATCCCCTGAGATCAGCAATTACAGAAATACTCAATCCAGCCCGACTGGCACCAACAATCCTGCAATGGTCAAAATCACTGCAATTACAGTTTTTCCCCATTCTGCTGTTTGATGTGAACATTAAATGCTGCTCCTGACCTGTATCTGCATTACTTTATTCACATGATTGGTTGATTAGAAAATTGTCACTAGGACTGCACGCTATCACATTGCAATTATACGGAGCATGCGCAATAATCATCAGGGCTTTAGAAGACGGGTGTAAACATTTGTCCCGACACAGGCTTTTCAGTACCGATATGGATTTCGAGCATCACAATACGCCTGTCATTATTATTCTAGGTATACTACTAATCCGCTTACCAATTTGTGGGCGTACGTAAACATTCATGGAGAACTAAAAAGTCGGCATCTCGCCAAAAGTTTATGCCCGTAATCTAAAGCCCCATTGATTATCGCGCATCTGCCATATTATATCACAGTGTGATATTCTGCAGCCAATAGCAACAATAAGCAGGTGATCTTAATAATTCACAGAAAGCACTATTCTTAACACAACCTTGCAATTTACAATTATTGCTTACTTTAAAAAAGGGGGCCTCACTTGGTGTTTTTCCATTTGAAGTTTTATAGACCGCAATGCCAATAAATGTCACATGTCATAGCTCAACACCCAGTGTTATTCACACCATGACACAAAACACTGCGCATCTTACTGTGAACATGCACTATGTTGTGTGGAAAAACAGGCACAAAACAAGAAACCACACAGCGACAGGAGTTTCACTTTAAAATTTAAAACCATATTCCAGGTCCTAAACCAGTCAATGGTAAATTCACAAAACTAATTAGACAAGTAGACCACAAGGCAGTTGGACCACTTCAGATTTGACAGAATCTCTCACAAGCCCCTTGTCTAATGTGTCGGGTGCATGGCACAAACCTTGCATTAAGTGCAATCGAAATAATGTCCGTCAAACAATGCCCGACTAAGGCCAGTCCCTGGAATGTTCAGTGGCTTCAGACAAAATGAAAAACACCCTGTTTATAGAGTGCGAGAAACTGATTGCTTATTAAAAGCAAGTAGCTGACCTTAATTACCCCTTTGATTGGGCTGAGCTAATTAAGAACACAGTCGTTTTCATGCCCAGATTGTGCACGTTGCAGGACTTGGTACACCAAATTATAAATGCACCAATCTTCACTCCTAGTACCCCATCTCCACAGACACTGACCTTCGTGGCACCTGCCGCCTTTAGCCATCTAACTGCAGCTCTATGCGAGGATGAGCGCCACCACCAGCCGCGTAAGAAGAACCCTTTACCTGTAAACCACCAAAACCAGTTCAGCCAAAATGCTACAGGGTCAAAAACATGACTGTGAAAATCTCCCTCTGCTTTTGATTTCCATGTGACAGCCGATCAGGAAATTCCCTCCAGCACACTCGAGCACACCCAAGGACACAAGCTTGGAGAGATGGTAAGCTAGAACTAGTTAGAGGACAAGCCTGCACCCCGTAACCCATACCCCCCCCCCTCAGCCATCTCGGCCACATTGTCAATTTTCACACTGCCTATGAAATATTGGCCAGCTCTCCGAGCAATGTCTCGCACGAAGCTCCACGGAGCATTTAATTATCAGCACAGGCGTCGGGAGACAGCCCACTGATCGACACAACAAACCTCTGGAGGGCGCAGTCAAGCCACTTCCCGCGTTTGTACTTGGCATGGAGAACCACGGAGCTCTGCGAGCTTGCATACACGACCGGGGGGGGGCAGGTCGACTCCAGCGTGCCCGGGTTAATGGCCCACTCTCTGACACTTTATGGGGTCTGGATCCCACGACGCACTTCGAGACGCTGCTGAACCCCGAGGCCTACGCAGGCACCGCCACTCTGATCCATAAAGCACGCGGCACACGGCAAAACTAACAAGCCACTGCAAATAAGCTCATGTTCATCCAAAATTATTTGGTGATCCTGCTGAATAATTCAGCATTAATAAGCCCGACTTTTATAAATGATTAATACGTTTCGAGTCTGACGTTTAAAGGGATGAACGCAAGTGTGGGTGCAGTGTACTGCACTCTTTTTTTAAGCGAACGGCATGCAGGCAGAAATGGCGTCATGTTGTCGTCACACACACAGCTGGATGCAGAGACAGAAAGAGTGTGAGGTCACTGGGCTGGGCTGGGCTGGGCTGGGCTGGGCTGGGCCGGGCCGGGCTGGGCCCCTCCAGCTTTCTGCACGCTAGCCCCCACTAACCCACATGTCCAGATTCAGGATAATGCATGAAACTTTGCCTAAAACGTAGAGCTGGGCCGTATGCCCAAAATTCTATATCACGGTATTTTTCAAAATTATGACGTTTCACGGTTTTCAACGGTATTTTTTTTCCCCATGCATCAGTGGGTGTTAACCATATTTTCCACTTCAATTATCGCAGTAGAATGGC
>JAODKM010000101.1:378734-393999 GCA_026780845.1 Petrocephalus sullivani | reverse complement strand
GAAGTAATAAATGTCTTTCCATGAGCTTTCATGCTCAGATCACGACAATAACAGCGTGTTCGTGGAGGCAGCCATGTCTGTTCCGAGTTGTGTACCTTGAACCGGACATGGGTTGGTTGTGACGTGTCGCACCTAGGACTTTTCGTCAGGATAATCAAACGCACCATAACGCAGGTAATCCGTTGCATGCATGTTCAGCGATGTACCAGGAAAAATGGTCCCCCCTTAAAGTTTTTGCTGCACCACGTTCCGTACGTTGTTTAGGCTATTTAAACCGGTATTACGGTATAAGAAAAATCCATAACAAAAAAAAAAAATACCGGTTTTCGGTATGAACCGGTATACCGCCCAGAACTACCAAAAAGCCAGTCTGAGCATGAAAGGTGAACAGCGAGGCTTGGATGCAGCATAGACATCAGCCTTCCTATAGCCTTCTAATACCTGGCTGCAATACTTTTAAAAACCCTATAAATCCTCTGTTTTGCCATTTACACAAGTACAGATACAGGTACATTGAAATTCTTCCCTTTGCCTACCCCCGTCTTGCTCTCTATAGCTAGGGAGGCGGGTTCAGCCAGTATGCAGCTCTCCTGGAGCTTGGAGTTAAAGGCCTTGCTCAAGACGTGACTGTTTTGCTGGGGCTCAAACCGGCGACCTTCCGATCACAGAGCAACAGGAGGGAAGAGTTTCACTTTAAAACTTAAAACCATATTCTAGGCCCAACCAAACTATGGGCAGGTCTGGGTGTTCTCATTTTTCATAACATCATACCGTCCTGACATATACCATATGCATTTTAATAAACACACTGAAAAAATGGACATACTCATGTAGAAATAAAAAAAACCCCATAAAACAACATATATCATATTGTCCACTTCTTCATATATAACGCCCCCCTGTGGTGCCCAGCCACGCCCCCCCGTGGTGCCCAGCTTCGCCCCCCTGTGGTGCCCAGCCTCGCCCCCCTGTGGTGCCCAGCCTTGCCGCCCTGTGGTGCCCAGCCATGCCACGCCCCCCTGTGGTGCCCAGCCTCGCCCCCCTGTGGTGTCCAGCCACGCCCCCCTTGTGTTGCCCAGCCACACCCCCCTGTGGTGTCCAGCCACGCCCCCTTGTGTTGCCCAGCCACGCCCCCCTTGTGTTGCCCAGCCACACCCCCCTTGTGTTGCCCAGCCACGCCCCCCTGTGGTGCCCAGCCACGCCCCCCTGTGGTGCCCAGCCACGCCGCCCTGTGGTGCCCAACCTCGCCCCCCTGTGGTGCCCAGCCTCGCCCCCCCTGTGTTGCCCAGCCACGCCCCCCTGTAGTGCCCAGCCACGCCCCCCTGGTGGTGCCCAGCCATGCCCGGCCTAACTCACGCTCTTCAGCAGCAGCCTGAGCTTGTCGATGTCTGCCAGCTGCCGCAGCTCCTTCAGAGCAAGGTTCGGCTCGCAGGATGCCTCGTACACCAGCGTCTCCAGGGTGACCAGGTCGTCACACAGCCCCTCCAGGCCTGGAATGTTCCGTTCCTTCCCCAGACGCACCAGTGAAAGGGCGCAGTCCACCTGCATGGGGGGGTAGGGAGGGCTCACATCAGCCACTCACCCAATGTTTGTAAATGGCAGCACCATAAACATCAAGCCTCTAATGCTTTTATCTGGGGAACTTAAAATTCACTTCCCATTTTACTCATTAAAAAAACCCGGGGTGTTAAACTGGAACACTGCATGTTACAGAGTTTGTTCTGGGACTCGAACCCACAGCCATCTGGACAGGACTGTTTGCTTCCAGCTGCCCTCTTTGCCCTCTTAATCCAATCAAATCAAATTAAGTTACTTTATCATCACATCACTGTACTGGTGAGTGAACTTGTGTGCCTCACAACAGCAGCCATGAACAGAGTAACCAGAAGGACCAACAGGAGAATGCAGCACAGTAACAATAACAGTGAGTGACAGAGACAATCACAATGAGCAGTAACACAGTAATATGCAGGGAAGGGGATCTCAGCATTCTGATGGTCTGGAGTATGAAGAACCTGTCTCAGAACCCGTCTATCTAAGGTACACTACATGGACAAAAGCATTAGGACACCTGGCCAGAACACCTGCAGGAACTTGACATCCCATTCTTAATGCATAGGTATCCGTATAAAGTTGCCCCCCCCCCTTTGCAGCTATAACAGCTGCCATTCATCTCGGAAGGCTTTCCACAAGTTTATGGAGCGTGTCTGTGGGAATTTTTGCCAATTCAAGAGCATTTGTGAGGTCAGGTACTGATGTTGGATGTGAAGGCCAGGCTCACAATCTCTATTCTAGCTCATCCCAAGGATGTTTGATGGGATTGATGCCAGGGCTGTGTGGAGACCAGTCAAGTTCTGCCACACCAAACTCATCCAACCATGTCTTTGTGAACCTTGTTTTGTGTACTCGGGCATAGTCTTGCTGCAACTGAGAAGGACCATCCCCAAACTGTTTACACAAAGTTGAAAACATAGGCTTGTCCAAAATGTCGTGAAATGCATACCAAGACATGTTGGACAATTCTATGCTTCCAACGCCTCTGTAACGTAATTAGGTTACGACGAGCCCTAGAGGAGATACGGTGCCTTTGCCAGTGGGCTTTATCTCCAAGAAGCAGGCCAGTGGGACAAAGGTGCTGGTGGTCACCGTGGGCCCGGTTTACATTTCTAATAAATGTCTCAATGCTGTTCATGACGTGTGACTCAGTGTAACGATGTTAATGGGCCCCCAAGGTGAGCTGCTGTGACAGGCTGCCGGCAGGGGCCGGGAAAAATGACATTTCAGAATCGTAAAATGTAAAAATGGATACACCTAAGTACAGTGAAAATGAGGCCCTATAAGACTATGTATAAATCCATGGACTACATACACTGATACTGACAAAAGTACCGGGACACCCCTCTTAATCACGGAATTCAGGTGTTTCACTCAGACCCATTGCCACAGGGGTATAAAATCAAGCACCGAGCCATGCGGACAGGTTTGCAAACATTTGTGAAAGAATGGGTCGTTCAGAAAAGAGCTCCCTGAATGGAAGTGTGGCACTGTCATAGGATGCCGCTTTTGCAATAAATCAGTCTGTGAAACTTCTTCCCAGCTAGATACTCCAGGGTCAACTGTAAGTGGCATTGTTACAAAGTGGACGCTTTTAGAAACAACGGAAACTCTGCCACAAAATGGCGGAGCGCGTTAAGTAACAGAGCAGGGTCACCGAGTGAAGAGCATAGCGCGTAAAATTCGCCAACGCGCTATTGACCCTGTAACTGCGGGGTTCCAGACTTCCTACGCCATTAACCCCAGCACAAAGCACAAATGGAATAGGCCACCATGGCCGAGCAGCTGCATGTTTTTCAGGGGCTGGGCCTGGTCCCAGGGCTAGGAACTCTTAATGCTTCTGCATGCCAATACATTTTGGACAACTATGTTTCCAAGTTTTAGGGAAGGCCCTTTTCCGTTACAGCATCACTGTGCCCCAGTACACGAAGCATGGTCCATAAACACCTGACTGGATGAGTCTGGTGTGTAAGATCTTGACTGGCCCACACAGAGTCCTGACCTCAACCCCATCAAACATCTTTGGGATGAACTAGAACTGAGATTGGGAGCCAGGCCTTCACGACCAACATCAGTGCCTGACCTCACAAACGGTTTTCTGGATCAATGGCAAATATTCCCACAGACACGCTCCATAAACTTGTGGCAAGCCTTCCATGAACAGTGGCTGCTGTTATAGCTGCAAAGGGGGACCAGCTCCCTACTGATGCCCATTTAAAATAGTATTTAGCATGGGATGTCATAAATGTTCCTGTAGGTGTCCATATAGTGAATCTGTATAGTGACTTTGAACTGAAGCCCCAGAGGCAATAAGAGACCATCCAAGTCATGGGATTACGGTGCGATTTAACAGATCCAAAGGAGCCACCCCCACCAGCTGGCTAATTCAGAAATATGACAGGAACAATCCCTCATTTTCATAACCTTCCACACAGATTTATACCCGTACACTTCCCAAGACTGCAATATGTCAATCAAAAGTTTGCGAAGTTACTGCCCCATTGCTTGAAAGGCACGCCTGCCTGCCTGCCTCAAACTCTAACCACCATGCAAAGATTTCATAAACAACCAAGCAACCTAATTCACTCTTCAAATAAAAAACAAAAGGTGGAAAAAAATCATGCCACCGAAAACTGAAATTATTCACCAGCAAAACTAGATTCACAGACTTTAAATTCATTTGAGACAAATACTGATATTTATCATCTTCACACAAATGCTGGCACTAGAAATTTGAGGCGCCAGAGAATCATTAGTCCCCTTTTAATTAACTATCGTCTGGAGGACTGATATGAAATGCCTCTCAGCACGACATCCAGAAGAAACATCAAAACAAGACCATTCGGACGGGAAATCTGAGAGCCTGGATTCCATTCCCTCCTCCGCCCACAGTTTCCGAGCACAGCTGACATAAACGCGCGTGAGGAATCCGAACAGAACCCACACCGCGGAAACAAAAGGCCCCGAGCGCGTCTTAAAGCTCCCCTCCCTCGCCAAAGCCTGCCCTCCATCAGGCTGCCGACATGTGCCGGGAACAAAGAGCCAGTAAACACTACGGTCACTACAGCCACTGGTGGGGGGACTGGTGTACATTTTAGAGGTTTGTCCCCTATCACGGGTCCTGACCAGGGGCAAGAGTGATCAAAACCAATGGCGTCATACCACACCTCCCCTAAGCTTGGGAGGTATCTAATTTTTCATACTAATATGTGTCTAGACACTATACCGTGGCACACAGTATTTTGACAGCATTTTTAAGTAATGCTATCCTTGTTTATTCTGGTCTATTTTGAAATCTGGTGAGTAGGGACACCCGAAATGATACATTTCGGGTGTCTCCCCCTCATCACACAGTCACATGACATAAACAGCATCGCGACATTTATTGATAACCAGAATAAGAACCCAAAGTGAGCTGTACGGGAAACACTGTGACATTCTGTATTGCCTCGCGTCCCCGGCACCCACCTGTCGGGAATAGTCGTCGATGTCCTCGGCTCGCTTTAGGTACCAGTCAGTCAGGAGCGCGATGGAGGGCGCGGCCGTGCGGAAGCCAAGGAGTTCCGGCTGCTCCTCATACAGGAAGCAGTCTTCAGCATGCAGCTCGGGGTCCACTGCCGTCCTGGGGTCCAGACACACGCCGGGGCTTTGAGAAACCCCACCACTTGGACGTGTAAACGAGGCCGGCGAGGCAGCGAGGTGCCGCGGGCATTTAGCAACACGGCGCGAGGATTAGAGGAGGAATTAAAGACCTTTTTCGCTTCCGTGGGAAACGGATGCCCGCGAGGTCAACTGAGGGTCAAGCTCAGATGGGAGTCAGTGCCCCCCCGGCAGCTCTTGTGCAAATCGGGCTGATTAATCAGAGACTCAGCCAGAAATGATGAGATGTGTTCATGTTTTTGTACCTGCCTATAAAAGGAAAGTCCCTTCAAGCTGCAGCCAGGCAATAGTAACAGCTTAGGTCATAACCTCAAGGTCAAAGTAGGCAGGAACTGCCCATGCCCATGCACAGCTAAAAGGCCGGGGCAAACAGTTTCGTGGGTGTTTCTCAGCTCTCGTACATGACCGTACTCGTGTTCTCACGTACCCCCTCCAACCCTAAGAACAGCAGTACAGAGGACGGTAGAAGCCCCCAGACGTCAATCTTACCCCTTTCAAAACACCAAGAATGCATCGGTGGCATCTTCGTCAAACGAGACCAATCCCATGATTCATTTCGGCCCAAGTTTGTTTTTGGGAGGCAGATTAGCAAGACACTTCTTGCCAAGAGCACAAGTACGATCTTTCTGTGTTCTTGGTATTGAGAAACATCCCAAGCCACGTGGGTTTTATAGAGAATCTGTATGCACAGGTAGGTTCTGGGAGCTTGGGAGTCTGATAAACTGGGCCAATGGCTTCCTGCTAAAATCCCGCACTTCAGCTGCGGTGACCCGGCCCCAGCGATGAAGGATCCCCCCTCGCGTAGCGGGGTCTCACCTGCACTCGCGTGGCGGGGTCTCACCTGCACTCTCTCCGCTCACACCAGTCCAGCTCCCTGTGCCGCTGCTCGTCCCACGGAATCAGCGCCAGGCGACCGCCCTCATCCAGGCTGCAGCCGGAAAGCAGAGGAGGGGACAGGTTAGCATCCTGCTGGTGGCCAAGCACCCCCCACATCAACGACTCCCTTCAGACCCAAAGACCCCCAGATTAACTGCCCTCGCGATTTACAGTTTGTCAGTGTCTATGTATGACAGCAAAGGCAAAGAACTGCCTTATGTGGCATGTGTTTAAAAGCGCATAATGCATGTCTCAGAGCACCCACTTATACCATGCTAACCACATATTTGGCATACACATTTGTAGCTAAAGACATTTTCACGTTTATGAGCGAAAAAAACACATTTATTAGAACTACGTTATTTTGCCAACGATGAAACATTTTCGGTTCATTTTAAAATTGTGTTCTATGTCTGGAATTTTAAGTACTGTTAATTAGAATTAAAATGTTATTGTAGCGCACTGATTTACCGCCATGATTTGCCGGGCTGGCAATAAGTGTGCAGTTATAGATAGTAAATGAACACCTTTTGGACCAATCAGATTCGAGAATTCAGAAGTGTGCGGATATAAAGAAAAATATTTTACATTCGCATGGCAGATACTTTTATCTAAAGTGAGGCACAGTAGAGAAAGCACGGGCAGCCAGTCTCAGGGACAATCAGGGTTAAGGGCCTTGCTTAAAGGCCCAACAGTGAAAGCATTTTGCCAACTCTGGGATTTGAACCGGTGACCTTCTGATCACAGACAATATCCGAACCCATATGCCCTATATACTGCCCCCATAAAAAAGCCACTGGCCTCAAAACACTGAAGTGTTCTATCCTCTTCTACCCTGCAAGCAGCACAGGCAGGAGCTTTATCTGTATTATGAAGAGTCTCACAAGGTCTAAGGCACAGGCGGGACGAGGAAGGCGTCAAAGGTCCTTATCTTGTTTATAAAAGGTAGGATGAAGGTCAAGCAGAGATAGAGGGAGCCTACAAGCAGCCAGGGTTCAGATACTGTCTGTTTACTTGGCTTTAAGGAGACCAAGGAGTGCCGCTGAATCTTTAAAAGTTTTAAGGGACAAAAGTGGAGTTTCATGGTTAACAGCATGATAAAAAGCACCAAGGGTATCTTCCCAAGTACTTCTGAGACATGAAGGGCAGAGCCACACATTTAACAGCTTAATCATGTGTAATGAAGGTCCTGCAACAGGATTACGGGATTTTTGGAAGCTGGAAGAGCAGGAGCCTTTAACAGCCGAGCAATATGCACGCTAGCACTTCGGCTAATGAGCCCCACGTAAAGATGAACGCGTCACACCTCTGTAAACACCAGCTGTGCTTTAGCGACAGACCTCGTGATTATTAAAAGGTTTCAAATGGCTTACAAAACTCACGCATGCTACCGACATGGTCTATGCCCAGCACGATGGAATGTAGTAGGAAAAAAGCCGGTTTGCCATTACAGGACCGCCGTGGCTCCGCGCCCCTACCGGATCACAGCACACAGATGGCGGGGAAATCTGCCATTTGGCTCGGGAAGTCTGGGCTAATAAGGGCAGCCTTCCTGGGAACCTGAGCACTTGCACTCTGTGAACGAAAAGACCTCCAAAGAAAACAGTATGGCAAGATGGATGCCCACTGCACGGTTCATGGGTCTCCTTAGGTATTAATAATGACGATGTTGTTAATGAGAAGGCGAGTGCCCTAAGACAGGCTGGCATCCCTTCCAGGGTGCCTATTTCCCTGTGTCCTACAATTCCTGGCACAAACTCCAGGTTTACAACAACCCTGAAATGGATAGACGCTTAAGGAAAACAGATGGCAGGATGGATAATGTTTGTAAATTTTGCGTTTATCTTTCTGTCCTTCTAAGACCCTGTACATGTTTTTAAGATGCAACAGAGATAAAACTCATAAAAGATTTTCACGAGAATCCAGGGATTATTTGAGAACACCCAAAAAACCCAATACCACCTCAAATCCTACAATTACACCCAGGCCCCTTCTTCCTTGTCTTCCTCAGTTCCTTAATCACAGTGCCATCTTTTCCGGAACGGGAGTCATAATGGGGATTAATGTGCCCTTGACAGTTTACGGCAGCTATAGATAACATTGGCCTTCAGACCGGTTTGGCTTAAAGTGGAACCTGCGGGTGCGTAAATCACAGTCTTCATCAACAGCTTATCTGGAGGAACATGGGCACGCACCAGCGAGTGTCGCTCGGCTGCAGCCATGTGAAACACTTCCTGTTTGTGCTGGTTCAGCAGCCTGGGCTGCACCCCCACTCCCTCCCTCCCCCTTCCCGGAGCACAGCCACGTGGTACGTTCCGAGGCACTGGACCCTAACATGGGGCTGCATCACAGCGTGAAGAAGCTACTTATTAGGCAGCCTTCCGTCGTGGGGAGGGAACGGCCCACAGAGGCACAGGTCCATCACCTCTGGTGCTCAGGGGAGTATAGCAAATGATTGTGGTAAATGTCTTCTCTGAACCTTGATGTTTGTTTTTGGCCGTGGATTGAGGCTCTTTTTTTTGGGAAACTATTTGCACCATTCATTCGGTCCCTTACACAGCGACACCAGAAACTGGCCCGGTTCCGGTCCGACTCCAGTCGTGACGTTTGACACGCATGACCAACCACACTACTGCATGCATGAAGACCAAGCGCCGTGTTAGGGGGACGGTGTTGCATATAAGCGCGTAAACACGAGGAACCTAAAGGGGCCCGTTAGTCTTCAGAAAAATACCTTCATTTGGTACAAATGAAGCACTAACTGTGTTTTCAACACTACCGCTGTCCTATGATGACGAGCAGAGTACATTTTGCTTTTGAAATGAAGATGCGTACAACACTAATTAGGTTTAATTAAGTCTGACTAAATGAACTCCCCTGGGATTTGTTCTGTTTCTTTTCTCTTCGCTCACTTTGTAGTTGCAGTAAACAGAAGGAGAATTTCCAAACAGAATAAGGTGGCCGTCGGCCATTGACCCTACAGACCACATAAACAAACGAGCATCGCAGATCCATTCCCAGCAAGGGGGCCAAAGTAATTATTTAGCTCAACCCCCACAATAAACTATATAAATAAAACTCATTTCCTGACTGTCAGCCAAAGAGAACAAAATATCGTTAACAGCACCTACACGCCAAAGACCATACCTCAGAAACAACACTTTGCAGAGTGTTGACCGAACGTCTGTTTTTTTTCCCCCTCTTTGAAAACCCATCTACTACCTTTTTGAGGGATTAATTGGAGTCCTTCCCCTGCATTGTGGATAAGCAGGCGATACTCAGGGGGCAGAATAATTAAGAGCCGAAGCGTTCGTGGACGGGCCGTCCACAGCACAACCACAGCGCGCATTCGCAGGGGCTTCGTGGCTCCATTACAGCCTCTAATCTCCTCTGTCAAGTTCTTCTAAACAGCTGAGGTCTCAGTCATGCTTCCCATGGCCCAAGCCTTTCAGATGGGCTTTCCAAACGATAATGGTGATACGATCCATCCCTCTCAGCAGCACAGGGCATAAGGCCGGGATATGACTTGGACTGGACGCCAGTCCATCAGAGGACACATACTCACAGAGATGCCAATGAACCTAACTGCATGTGTTCCGAAAACCCCAGGGAAACAGGGAGAACATGCAAACTCCACACACACTCTGCGCACTGGCAGAACGATGCTAAAAACTGCGGCACTGACTTGTGGTTCTTGCACACTAATTTCATGAAATCGGTATTATACTCTCTACAATGTATGGAGACAGATCTGACGTGGATAATTCAAGCGATGAGTCAGGGCCACACTGTCCATGATGTTAATTTCGGCACACACCTCGCCTGCTTGTCTGCCTCAGAGAGTTAAGGGACTGCTAGGGAAGAGGACATCGATATCAGTGGCAGGCTGCAGATATGCGGGCTGTGAGTGATCATTAGCAATGCTCATACACCGTGCGCATGCAAAGGCTCCTTCAGCCCCCTCGCTTATGCCCTGTGATCCGTAGCCACTCCCACGGGCGCCGCCCGCGCGCCCGGCACCGTTAATGGATGCGACGGTGCATTCAGGGATACTTTTGAATGAATAAATAAAGCTCAGTTCAGCGCAGCGAGGTGAATGTTATCAATGCTAAGAGCAGTGGGGGGGGGGTTGGATTAATAAACGACTGAATTCTCGACAAACAGTAGACTGCTCCAGCTCTGGGCCCGGTAAAGATGGATGTTTGGGGGCGGTGTGCGGCTTGGAATATTAGCGCACTTAGCCAGTGATCGGAAGGTCGACGCTCCCAGGCTTAGCAGAATAATCATGAGTCCTTCAGCAAGACCCTTACCCCTGACTGCTCCAGCGGGACTGGATTAATGGCTGACCTTTCGCTGAGATCCCCATTGTCCGTCTCTCTCGCGAAGGAGAGCAAAATGGGATATACGGTAGCAGAAACCTTGTTCTACTTGCTCCCTGTACGATAACAATAAAGGCATTCTATTCTGCGGAGACGGCCACGTCTATCTTAGGTAAAAACGACGAGGGAGCCATTTCGATCGATGGACGTAGAGGAGGTGGGCGGCCATTTTTATCGCGGGTGAGAGAAACGCTTCACGAGGCCAGGTCTCCGTCAGCGGAACAATGGGCCTAGCGAGGCAGACATTCTAGTGAACAAAAAAGCACCAAGATACGCGGTGATGAATGCATCTGGGCGGGATATGTAAAAGGTCACGGACGTGAGGTTTGTGTAATGACTTATGTACAAGCCGCACAGCATGGGGAAATAACTCAATGGCAGATCACTGCAGACGAGCGTAGCCTAAAGCTACATAGACAGGCTGCTTAATGAGCTGCTTCAAACAGTAAATTCAGGGATAATTAATCCAACAACACAGACCGTGTCCCAAAGACACCAGCGGACACCTTATGGGAATTCCATCTTTTAATTTGTTGTGGCCACATTTAGATGCCAGAATGAAATTTTATTAAATGCACCACTTGGACTTATGAGAATTGGCGCACATTAAATGTGCATCTATCAGGCACTGGGACTAAGTCAGCAGCATTAGAAAGAACAAAGTAATTTAAGAGAACAAAACTTCTACCCACTCCTCTATACACCCACACATCCCAAAGGGGTGTCACCGGGGTCTTTGGGCATGTTTACAGGCCCTGACCCCATGTGAAGTCACAACTCATCAAACCAACCGGGGACACCGACCAATACAGACTGAGAGGAAAGGTAACGTGTGAACAGTGTGAAGACAGAGCATTAACTGGAAGCCTTACCTAGCTTCCGGAAGGAGGATCATGTACTCGTGTGGGGAGCTGGTTTCGGGGAAGTTATCCAGAATGGCCAGGCGATGCTCCAAGAGTTCGGCACCGTGGTAGGTGAACAGGATGTCCAAGGCCTGCACGTTACTCTCCTAGCAAAGGAAGAGTGACCAGACCAAAACGAATGACTAAATAAATCCACCACACAGAACGTCAATGTGGTGTAGGAAGCCCAAGGAGGTGCATACTCGCGAGACTGGAACACTCAGTCATCTTCCTGGAGAGTCGAGCAAGTCCCTTAAGGCAATGTTTCCCAACCCACACCGGACAGTCCATATTTTTGCTCCCTCCCAGCACCCAGCCAATCAGGAACACCGAATACCTGGTACAGGTGTGCTAGGAGCTGAGCAGAAGCAAAAACGTGGTCTGTCCAGTGTTCCCCAAGGACTGGGTTGGGAAGCACTGCCTTAAAGGACAAAACAGGAAGGCGTGCCGGCCTAGACGGGCAGCCCCCAGCTGACTCTCGGTAATGGGCTGGCAGCACGTGTGCTCGCCAGCGCAAAGGAGCCACCGGGCACAGCGTCCCACGGGGCCCCGGCCCAGGCAGAGTGCTGGGCACTTACCCTGGCATACGTTCTTGCTGACAGCACGATATTTTGACTCCGGAACCTTCTGAAAAACTCTGCATCGTATCTCTGCTCGGCAGCGTGCGGCCCGCCTAGGATCTCCTGCAGGGCACAAAGCATGATCGCATTATATGCGGCCCACCCCTGAGCACTGCTCCTTCAGCCATCTGTCTCCCCCCTTCGGGTTCTGATATGAAGCATCCATCGTTGAGTGCTGATGTACTGCATCCCACCCTGGGAGGCACGAGAGGTCCAGGGAGAGCTTGGCGATGCCGCTCAGCCTCTCCGTCTTAATGCGACACTACAAACGCTTTCATCGCAAATCGGCAGCTATCCCATAATAACCCGGTTCACCGGGGCATGTTTGCCTGGAAGCTCACCAAGCGCGTGGTTCCAGAAAGAGGTGAAGGGACAGCCGCTGGCGTTAAAAACGTTTCCCGCAAACGACCGTTTAACGAAGCGACTCCTGTCATTACCTCGTAGGTTGCTAGGCGATCCAGGTAAGATAAGAGCTTCAGCCGGTTCCTGCAGAGTTCCTTCTGCTCCAACGTCAACCTGTGAAAAATGAAACAAACTGTCATTTATAAACCTGCGCGCCCATCTACTTTGGTATGACAGTGAGCTAATCGCACGTGCGTACAGAGGCTGGCTGGGTTTACGACAAAGCGTTTTTGTTTTTTTTTAGTCAGACATCCACTTTGAAATTTGTCATGATTTTATTGAACAGAATGGAGGCGACAGACAGGGAAGCTTTAAAAATAATTTTGCTAGGCGCTGGACTGAAGAGCTGGCCCAGAGCGGACAGCATTCACACAGCGATGGCACTCCTAGCACGGTTACGCCGCTCAACGCGGTAAAGGAAATGAACACAGGGGACCCTCAGGACCGACATCCTCTCAAATTAGAGATGCCTGGGGGAGCCACAGTTGCTCACGGCAAGAGGGAGGGAGTGCTGAGTGTCTCCGTGGAGACGGCGAAAGCCATGGGCCGTGTGCAAAGAGACCCGCAGATCCAGCACGAGATCCTCTCTCGGCTGTTAATCTCTGGTGAATTAGTGCCCCTGCCAACAAGCGGCTCCTCCGTCTTCATCACATTAAGCAAGGAAAGAGGTCCTGCAGCCAAAATTAGGCAAAGGCCTTTGGCAGGAAGAGGAGATAAAACAATGAGGCTAATCGCACGGGTGTTTGATGACGGTGGCAGCGCCGCAACTTTAATAAGGTCATTCAAGGGCACTGCAGTCTTTGCAGCCCTGGGGGGGCAATTTTAATTTCCTCCTCGACAGTCAGACAGGGAGGGGGTGAAATATCATCACCGTCGTCATCATCATCATCATCATATTCACAGAGCAGCCAAGCCCCCAACTCCCACTCCTTGGGTCCCTCCCACATCAGTCAGAGCCATCGGCAGTTGCGATTGGCCTGATCCATCAGGAAGACAGCCTACCATCTGCTTCCAGCAGAGACAGGGGAGGACGTGACGAATGAAGTCGTGGGATCATGAGAAGCTTATAGTTACATAGGTGGCCAGACAGTGAGAATGAGGACGATAAGGACAAGAGCAGCAAACCCAGGAATAAGTGGTACAATGCTGGACCCGTAAGGTCAGCGGGCTGCACAGAGTGGGGTAACCCCGACCGAACACCTTCTCCAGAAGCCCTGGCCTCACACACCTTCCCCCAGCAGTGTTTCTCAATCCCATCGCTGAGGACCTCAGACACTTCACATTTTTGCTCCCTCCCAGCTGAACCAGGTATTTGGGGTTCCTAAAAATGTGGACTAGCTGGGAGTTTCTGAGGACTTCCAGACCCGCCACAGACACTGTCCCTGGTGATGGGCTCCTGCACGGTCCACCAGACCTGCCACAGACACTGTCCCTGGTGATTGGCTCCTGCACGGTCCACCAGACCTGCCACAGACACTGTCCCTGGTGACGGGATCCGGCACGGTCCACCAAACCCGCCACAGACACTGTCCCTGGTGACGGGCTCCTGCGCGGTCCACCAGACCCGCCACAGACACTGTCCCTGGTGACTGGCTCCTGCACGGTCCACCAGACCCGCCACAGACACTGTCCCTGGTGATTGGCTCCTGCACGATCCACCAGACCTGCCACAGACACTCCCTCTGACACTAATGTGTCAGTCAGCTAGCCAAAGTGCATCAATAGAGGCATTAACCAACGCATTAATGGCGTGGGCCAGGAACAAAGTGGTGGCTTAATGGCAGAGCCTCCTGCCAGAATGCTGCTTTGGTTCGTGCAGGTGACATGGCCTACAAGGTGTGCAGATGCGGTCACATGGGCACGGTGCACAGGGAGCTCTCGTCATGTCTAAGAACAACCCTGGTGCCTAAGATGGACACCAGAAATTGATCCAAGGCTAATCTACAAACACGGCTACTTCCTTTCTACAGTCGTTCACTACCATGATCTAACATGACTGATGACAGAGAGATGGATAAATGCACAGAACTGTCCTATCAGAGGAGGACAGGAAGCAGTGTTCCCCTGCGGACATGAGTATCTGGCCCGCCGCACGGAGCGAAGGCAATCAAGGCTACCTGCTGAAGTCAACCATCTCCAGGAGCTCCCGCCTCCGCTTGGCCTCCACCTCCTTCTTCCTGCGGAGCTCCTCGGCCGGAGAGAGGAAGTCCTCGTAGGGCGCATCCTGCACGTCCACGTCGCCCGCCAGGATGAATCTGCGTTCGGCATCGGGGGGAGGGTTCATAAACAAAGAGGACGACCTTCTGCGTGTCGATATAAGATTAAGCAGATCCATCTTGGAGGGGCGGGCGCGTGAGTCGCCCAGATCTGTGGGCGGTGGGATAGCCCCCAAGACGCACTCCGGCGAGATTTATTCCACTTATCTGTGGCGGTGCACAGAAATGGGATTGCTTTTTATTACCGCGTGACACGTGGAGAATAATCAGGTGGGCAAAGTAATGTGCGGATTGTATCAGGCCTAGAGTTTTAATGGTCTTTCGGCCGCACCTCAGCGCCAGCTGCAAGCTTAAAATATATTACAATAATAATTACATTTCTCAGAAATATGGCCGGCACATTCTCACGATCAGAGAGACAAATTAAGGGCTTTATGGGGACAGATTTCTTGACGAGAGTGGCGCACGCTGTTGGGGGATGGGGGGGGGGGGGTCTCTCTGGGCTCAGTGTGTGGGTCTGGGGTTTATATGACAACCACAGGGGTCAGTTAAATCTCACCTTTAATCATCTTTATTGTTGCCGTTATATTTTATTAACTGCCCCTGGACAGCAATGCGTGTTAACTTTCCAGACATGGAATAATCTTACCATCTCC
>JAODKM010000101.1:325084-378151 GCA_026780845.1 Petrocephalus sullivani | reverse complement strand
CCCCATTAAGCCATGCTGGGCCAGGCCCCGCCCGCCCCCCCCCATCAAGCCATGCCGGGCCAGGCCCCGCCCCCGCCCACCTCCCACCATAAAGCCATGCTGGGCCAGGCCCCACCCACCTCCCTCCTAAGGTAATGGATTTAAGGACTACCCGGAGTATGTGGAGTGCTTTCCGACAGCCGCCCACCTTCCCTTTAAAAGTGGGCTGGGAAGAGACACGCTAACGGCGGCCTCATTATCCGCTGCTTTTGTTGCTTTTCCTGTTTTTTCGTGACCCCCCCACCCCCACCCTAAGCCCAAGCCCAAGCCACTTCACTGAAAACATAATTACGTCCCGCTGGCTTCCTCACTAAAAATAAAGGACAGACCCAGAGGCTGACTGCAGAGAGGCCCGGGACCGATAAATACAGCCCCACAAACAGCGGTCAGGATCACACCGCTGGTCAGCACCCCCCCACGGGCCATCGGTTAGCCGGCGCTGAGACAGACATGGCAGACAGACGGTGCCGTAAAGCAGCCCGGTGCAGAGAGGCGGGCCGATAAGGACGCCGCGGTCGATGCCTGCGGTCCCAGGGGGCCCACTCCGGACCTCCAGAAAGGTACTCAGCCCGAATCGCTCCACCGTGACATGCAGCTGTTTCCGTGGGTGGAACAGTGATGACCACACAACAATGTGACAATTAGGAGGGAGGGATGAGGAGTCCATGAAAGGGAGGGAGAGAGAGGGGGAGCAGGAGTGCCGACCTGCCACCGTCCTGGCCGCTGCCCATGGCGATGAGCGCCTCCAGGTCGGTGCCCTTCAGGCCGTACTGCAGCAGCTCACGGGCCGCGTCCACGTTCTCGGGAACCCGCTCCACGCACTCATGTAGCACCCAGGAACGCTTCCGGATCTTGCTCTGCAGACACGGATCGGGCTGCCTGGTCAAGTGGCAGTGATGCTAATGCCTACTGTAAGTATATTAGCTCTGGAGGGATCATGGCGATACCATTGGGAGCCACACAAACACGCAATTAGATACAATTCTGGATGCAAACTAATGAGCGATACCCCGAGCCTCTCAGAAGCCATCTTCCATCTAAAGGGGGCCACTTTAACCCCTCCCTCCCGTTACCGACATACCAGGTAGTCCTGGATGGAGGCGATGCTGACGGTCGACTTCCTCCATTGCCGCTGGTACACGAGGTCCGAGTCAAGGCCATAGGCCTGTGCCAGGGACAGAGCCTCGCCGTACTCCTCGCTGTCGATCTAGGGGATGACAGCGCATCATCGGACAGCATCAGAGTCCCTCCCAGCCTGGCTATTATAACATTTGTTTTTAATTCATCTGACACTTTTATCCAGCAGGGAACACGTTCTCTGGAAAACGTCTTAAGGGTCGTACTCAGGCACACAGCACTGAGATCACTGTGCCGGCCCTGGGACTGTCTAACCAGACACAATCAGGTGGGCATAGGTGCTGCATTCCGATCGTGCTCTGACTTCCGAAGCACTCGGCACGCGGTGGGCGGCGGCGAGCGGGAGAGAGGACGGGGAACCCCCGACGAGATTCATCGCTAACGAGATTATAGCCGTGCTGCTTATTAAGGCCGGGACGCATGGGGGGACACGGTGGGGGACCTGGCACCCACCGAGGCGCAGACAGGACACGAGGTGCCGCACGGCGTCCCCGTTAAATAAAGCTCTGTCGGGGGCATTCTCGGGGCTGTTCAGAATGACAACACAGAATCCCTGCTCGAGTGTGGGCGTGAAGGGGGAGCGCTGATGGAGTCCTAGTGTGGCAGCACAAAGCCAAACCCATCGCCAGCCCCAGATGACAAAGGCTGCTCTGACAGACAGACACCCCCCGCCCCCCATCAAAGTCTGTCACCAGTGCGTCTCACACACCTCGCCCCTGCTTACTCTGGGCTGCTATCTAAGCGACACCTGAAAACAGACCAGACCAAAGTATGGATGAAAACCAGCTATCGGGAGACATTGGACAGTGCCCGTCCTTCTCGGATGTCAGGCGGACAGAAGCGGGGGATGCCAGGAGCGTGTTGGGCAAACCACCTTCCTCTGGTACAGTTCCTCGGGCGTGGTGGACCGCAGGCTGACCAGCCGGTAGTTCTTGAGGACGGCGCGGGGCCGTTTCCGCGGCGGCGCAAAGCGCTCCATCTCCGTTACGTAGTAGAGGCCCCGCTGGACGTAGCCGAGGTAGCGGGCGCGGGCAGAGCCCTCATCCTCCGAGCCAGAGTCGTCGTCGGCTGCTCCCCCCTCACCCTCGCCGGCACCCCCCTCAGGTCGGGGTCGCTTCGGCGCCAGTTTGGTCTCGCACTGGAGAGACAACAGAGTGCACACACAACTCAGCACTGCTGGGAAACTACTACTCCACACCACAAGGGGGTGCTGTGGTTAAAGACCTGGACAGGGACCCCCAAAATATTCCTGCTGCTTACTTTCACTTTCAGTTGTTTTCAGTAACCATCCAAAATCTCAAACCTCATGCAGCATGTTGTTTACGGAATTTAATACCCTCTATGTTCCATAGCTATGCACCGAATACAGGACAGAGAGAGAGGGAGGGAGAATATCCCAGGAGGCATGTACCATGAGACTAATGCATCCCAGAACACATGAGCACATTTCAGAAACAAAAGTTCACCGAAATGCATACTTTTTGTACACTGCGAGTAAAACAGTCCCAGAAATAAGGTAGGAGGACATGTAAACAGACTCAGAGAGCTGGGGGAGGAATCGAACCCCCAACCCTGGAGATGTGAGGCTATAGTGTCACCTGATTTCAAAATACAAACATAGATTTGACATGAGGAGCTGCTTCTTTGGTGACTCTCTCTGAGGAGAAAGGCTTCAAGTACCTCCTCTCCTCCCGTATGACAGTCTCTGATACTAGGTACACAGAACATTATCAGACAACTAATCACGCGGCGCCATTCAGAAGCTCAAGAAACCCTTTTGATAGGATAATAACGGCGGCGACATTCAGTGCCTTTCCCTTGTGCGCACAGCCTCGCTCGGGTCTGTTTTTCATTAAGGGGGAAAAAAAATTACTTAGCGAGCCAGGGAGAAGAAAAAGGGACTATAATTCAAGTGAAGAGCAAAATCCTTCTTAAAATTGTTATTCAACCGAAAAGGCGGATGCTTCTCTGAGCTCTGCAAGCGTCGTCCCGTCGGGGCGCGTTATGAATCACACATCAGGTGGGAAAGAAAAGCATTACTGACACGAGAGAGGGGACAGCCACTAGATCTACGTCACCATTACAATCCCTAATAATAATTCGCAGGAACAACAAAGACTTGTGCAATCCATCATACGCACTATAATTAAAGATATTACACATGTATATGAAGAAGTCGTGGACGCAGGCCGAGGACAGTCGTGGTAGTCACAGCTCACTCCAGCCCTGGAGGAATCGCTGACAGTCGCTAGGAAACACTGTGCACACGGCATTTTGGGTCATGGGGAGACACTGGGGCCCTCATTTATCAAGCATGCGTACGGCAGAAAAACAGGTGTGCAGTCATTTCAACGCAAATTTCGGGATTCATCAATCTGGACATAAGCGTAGGATACACTGGAATCCCACGCCAGCTCTCGGGTGGTGTACGCATTTCTGTCAGTGCGGAGGAGATCAAGCTGTGCCCGAGAATTATTACATCAGAAGTGCGCTAAGATGATATTAAGCGAAAAATTATCAAGATTTCAGGTGAAATTTTTATTGCGGGTTATATTTGATTCCATTTTTTTAATTGATTCATGTAATTGTAAGATTACAGACTGCAGTAATTATAAACGTTCCATACGCAAAGTTATGTTACTGCAGTCATGCCTTTGGCTACCATTATTTCATTATATTTTACGTTATTCTATTTCACTGTTTTATTTGATTTTATTTATTTTTTTATTTTATTCGTTTTATTTCATTTGTATTTTATGTGTATTTTGGGCCTGGTGAGAGCCGTTATGTCTTTCATTGCCCTGTGCAGCACTTTGGCCCGGTGTGGTTGCATACGGTCCTGTACAAATAAAGCTGGATTGGATTAGATTACCACTGAGGACACTGAGGTCATGTCTTCGGTATTTTTTCATAAAGTTTCGTTCATGAAACTTCATGAAAATTATAATTATCCATGCATAAACGCCACTGGTTGGCCATTACTGACCTCAGTATTTGAAAAATCCTTGATACGGCCTAAATTGCAGTAGCCTCAATACTATAGAAAAGTTAAGCAGAAATACCACAGGATGGGGGATGCTAAATTAAGGGAGGGGGAGGGGGCGGAAGCACGCTAGAAGGAGGGTGGGAGGGGAGAGTGAATACAGTTAGTCCTGCTACAACACGACCAATGTGTTCCTGAAAAACGTGCACTAAAATCGTGTCCTAAAACACACACATCCAATGGGAACAATAGGGTTAGGGGAATGAGACTCAGTAACTTACGAAAATGAACTAAATAACAGTAAAACAGTGATACCTGTTACCAATATTGTAATTATAAGCATTTTACATAAGAAATAATATCATAAAGCCTCAACAGAGCCTCACGAGAATTGCCTAGTTACCGCTTCAACCGAACGTGCCAAATTTGCTAACTTGTCGACTGCCGAGAGTTGGGAGTAGTGAGCCATAGCCACCTTGTGGCTGGGTGGGCGCACACACACACACACACACACACACACACACACACACGAATACCACAGATTACGGTATACAGAGCAGAGGCGGACATTTCAACCAGGGCGGCCAATTAAGTAGTAATTTCTCCTCGCTTTGGACAAGTGGGGGACTTTAGGCCGGGACATAGCAGGGGGGTGTGAGTGAAATGTGAGCTGGGGGCCGGAACAGGATTTTGTTTCAACCAACCAGCTGAGTACAATGCGACTAGGATTCTTCATACTCAATGAGTAGGTTGAAACAAAATCCTGGTCTGGATTTTTACTTTCTGGACCTGAAATGCCCACCTCTGATACAGAGGGCCACCAAGGGCTACAGACCCTGTACAAAACGCAAATGTAAGTGAACTGAAAAAGGTTACAGCTTGTTTTAATATAATTCATCAAATATGTTCTGGATTTTTAGAACGTAAGACTGACCTGTGAAATGCATGGATAGACGCAAGTTTGATTCTTTTGGATTTTAAAACCAGTTCTACCAATACACTGAGAAGAACTGGTTCATTTCTACACGATTCGGACATCGCTACAGTTCACTTGGATCGCAATTTAGCACGCAAGGAGTGTTTCTAGTTGAGAGCATATCTCGTTGTAAGTGCTTTTCTCTGCAACTGACAATCACCCAAATACAAATACAATTCCGTATTGTATTGGAATTGAGTACGAATATATCAGCCATGTTATAACAGATTTGCAGTGTGACACTTTACTAGCTAAAGTATTGGGTGGGTGGCCATTACACCCACAGAAACTTTTATGACATCTTCTAAATCTATAGGCATCAATATAGAGTTGGTCCCGCTTTGCCAATATAACAGCTGCCCCTTTTCTGGGAAGCCTTTCCACAAGTTTATGGAGTGTGTCTGTGGGAATTTTTGCCCATTCATCTAGAAGAACATTTGTGAGGTCAGGCACTGATGTTGGATGTGAAGGCCAGGCTCACAATCTCTATTCTAGCTCATCCCAAGGATGTTTGATGGGGATCAGGCCAGGGCTGTGTGGAGACCAGTCAAGTTCTTTCACATCAAACTCACCCAACCATGTCTTTGTGGACCTTGTTTTGTGTACTAGGGCATAGTCATGCTGGAACAGAGAAGGACCTTCTCTTTACTGTTCATACAAAGTTGGATACATAGAATTGTCCAAAATGTCTAGCAATGTGGAAGCATTAAGGGTTCCCTTCATTGGAACTAAGAGGCCTAGGCCAACCCCTGAAAAACAATTCTATACCATTATCCCTCTACAGTTGGCACACTGCAGTCAGCCAAGTAACGTTCATCTCGTCCATCAGACTTCCAGACAGAAGGGTGATTCGTCACTCCACAGAACAGTCTCCACAAATCATATAATACTCCTTCTGTACCTCACCACATCTGATGCTTGGCATTGGGGTGGGTGATGTGATGCTTGCATTCAGCTGCTGGGCCATGGAAGCCCATTCCACGAAGTTTCCGGTGCACAGTTTCTGTGCTGGAGTTAATGCCAGAGGAAGTTTGGAACTCTGCACTCGCAGTCAACAAAGCGTTGGCGACGTTTGCGCACCGTGAGCCTCAGCGCTCTGCGACCCCTGTTACACTGCGTGGTCTGCCACTTTGTGGCTGAGTTCCTCTTGTTCCTAAAAGCATCCACTTTGCCGTAACACCATTTACACCTGACCATGGAATATCCAGCAGGGAAGAAATTTCACAAACTGACAAATTGTGAAGGTGGCATCCTATGTCATCCAGTGCCATGCTTGAATTCACAAAGCTCTTTCAGAACAATCCACTCTTTCACAAATATCTGTAAACCTGACCACATGGCAAGGTCTGAATGAAATACCTGAATTCCATCATTAAGAGGTATGTCCCAATAGTTTTGTCCATATAGTGCATCACGCATTGTAGCAGGGATGACTGTACATATATTCATGCCTATATATATTCCTATATAACCCAAGTTACCAAAACCAGCTCATTACCATTGATCATTTATACAACCAGACATTTTAGCAGACAGCAGGTGCCCTTCCAAACCAGGCGAGGCCGTGATCCCTCAGCCTTTAAGCCCCGCTCCCCCTGCTGGCCGAGCGAGGCGCCTCACCTCCAGGCTGAGGAAGCCGCCGTCGTGCGCGGCGGTGACCAGCGGCGACGGCTCGAACCACTCGCACGACCTGCCCAGCAGGTTGCGGAGGCTGTGCACGGACGACACGGTCAGCGACCCCGAGCAGCGGGCCAGGATCACAGCGCTCTCGCTCCACCAGTTCACATCCAGCAGGGGGTAGTACTGCTCCTTGTCTGAGCGAGCAAACAAAACAAAAACAAACGACTCGTTGCTATGGTTGCCGAACATTCCGTTACCATTTACCGCCTTCCCCCCTAATTTTCCCCACCGTGAGCCACTCCAGCACAAGCTGCATCTTCACCCAAAGAGAAGACGCCCAGCTAATAACACCGCGCATCAATCTCCCATCTCCCGGCCCGCACCTCCTGTTCTCCGCACTCCCCGTATCATTGCCTTCCCCATCAGCCGCGTGTTAATTACAGCGCCACGGAGCGCCGGCCTGCTCCCAGCCGCTCCAAAGATACGAATACCTTTTATTTTCCTCCTTTTTTCCAGCGAGTTCTTCCACTCTGGGTTGATCTCGTCAAATCCGGGCTGTGGGAAGAAGAGAGGCGGTTAAGCCCCTTACTGCCCGTCTGCCACATGGGGGCAGGGCTGGGTTCGATGCGGGGCCCAGCGCACGACTGGCGGATAAACCCAGGCTGCTGCTGAGGGGCAGGGGGGCGCACACTGGGGAGTGACGTCGGGGTTGGAAGTAAACCTCCGATTCGGGGATTAGAGGCACGAGTGCTTAGCCCTCGTTTCCCTACCGCGGGAGGCTGGCGACGCCGCCAGCGATGTTACCTGGGCTTCCTGGGGCCAGCCGCCATGTTGGCGGAGCGACGGGACGGCCCAGAAGGTGAGGAGGCCCGAGAAGTGAATGACCGCCAGGAAAGTGCCGTCGGGCGACAGGCTCATCCGGAAAACGCCGTCCTGGGGGGCGGACAGAAAGCGCGCCAACGTGACCTTTGAGATTCAGGCATCCCCCCTCAGGAACCGTCCCCGGACTGCTCTGCCCGTTCCCGTGGCGATGCTCTGCGGCCGGCCCGGGTCTCCACTAATTTATAGCCATCAGCCCTTAACTCGTTTAGGGCTTTTTTCATTCCCGTTCAACCAGGGGATGGCCAATTAAGAAGTAATTTCTCCTCGCTTTGGACAAGTGGGGGACTTTAGGCCGGGACATAGCAGGGGGGTGTGAATGAAATGTGAGCTGGGGGCCTGACAGCACCGCCCTTCCGGCTCATTCCGACACCTGAGCCACCAAGCGCTGGGACGCCAATTTGGAAGGAGGCGACAGGGGGGCAGGGAAGCCAATTTGGAAGGAGGCGACAGGGGGGCAGGGAAGCCAATTTGGAAGGAGGCGACAGGGGGGCAGGGAAGCCCGCAGCTCGGGACTGTCACCTCACTCTCTCCTGCAGAAACCACAGGAAATCGGTATGTTGATTTCTTACAAAAAGAAAGACCTTCAAATCACAGGCCTCTCGGTGGGATACTGGTCTCAACCTGGTCCATGAGGCCAGCAGTATCAGTCTGATAGTTTTACAGTTTATAACCGACGCAACATGCCCTAAGGGATTTCTGAATTGCTGGAATAGAATATAATTAGTCAAGTCTGACAAGAAAATAAGCATAATGAAGAGTAAAGAAATAATGACCTTCTCGTTGGCCTGTCGTGCAAACATCCGGAAGCTGGGTAGCCTGAAGAGGCCTCTTCTCTGACCCTGTGGGGGAAGAACCTCAGTGACCCATGGAAGCAGTGCTATGGAACACGGCCAGCAGGGGGCGCCAGACACCAAGGACCCCATGGCCCCTGCAGGCATATGGAGGGGGCTGCACCACCAACACAGATGGCTGGGGGACAAAGAAGACGCCTACCCTCGGGGGAAGAAGCCTCACCGAGCCAATGTCGTCCTCAGAGCTCGTCACCTGCTTGTAATGCGGTGACCCGGACAGGGCCCTCCAGGCCGTGAGGCCGCAGCGGGTGGCCCTGGAGGCATCAGTGTCTCCCCCCTCGCAGCCCCCCACTAGCAGCAACCTAGACGCAGGGGAATAAAAACAAAGTAGTTTGTTTGAAAAGCGTATCATACGCCCTCATGCTCAGTCAGGATTAGGTCCCCGCCGAGTTGCAGGCTTATGTACCAGTAGCCCACTTTCATACAGCAACCCCCCTCCCATCAGGACATACCACTTCTTGCCAAAGTGCCCAGTCTCCACTAAGTGCCCCGCCTCCACTCAGAGAGAGCCCCGCCTCCACTCAGAGAGAGCCCCGCCTCCACTCAGAGAGAGCCCCACCCAGCCTCCACTCAGAGAGCCCCGCCTCCACTGAGAGAGTACCCCACCCCACCTCCACTCAGAGAGAGCCCCGCTTCCACTGAGAGAGCCCCGCCCCACCTCCACTCAAAAGGTGCCCCGCCTCCCTCAAGAGAGCACCACCCCTTTCAGTTGGATTTCACCTAGTAATGATCGTTAATGAAGTCAGGGATTGTAAAAATGTGACGGGCTGTCAAGGCCCAATCTCTGCGGCTAATGAGAGGTTACAGTTCAGCTAGAGCTCGCAGGCAGAGCACAGACATGACGCTAAGACAGAGGAAATGCAGGCCTGTGTCCCCCTCATTTTGAGAATGCACAAACCGCCCCCTTCGTTACATAAGGCAGGTCGGCGTCCGATGGCCCCATCGGTATTGAATGCTGATAAGCGCCGTCCCGCGATGTCTGTGACCACGGACAGTTATTAATCTGCAGATGGTGAAGGTGGACACAAGGGTGTCGGGGCAGCAGTCGCATGGCAGTAAAAACCCTTGGGTGTGCACTGCCCTCTAGTGGAGCTTCAGAAGACAGCAGCTTCTGACAGCTCATAATCTCGCATGCATTATGCCACCCACCTGGCCCAACACGCATTTATGGTTATAATACACCATTAACCATATGCGTAAGCATACCGTGATCTTCACTGCATGAGTACAGAAGGGTGAAAATAAACCTCAACCTACATAAAAAAAATTAAATGCAAAGAGGGGATAGGCGGGGTGGCCAACCGTGTCCTTGAGACACTCTTTGGCTCTCTCTTCTGCAGCTCTTAACGACTTTATTCAACTAATTATTTCAACAGCAGGTCACCAGAGTAGCTGTTTGCCCCATCAATCTGCTGTTAATTAAAACTAATTAAAACGTATCCTCAGAAACCTGGGGTGGGGGCGAATCACTGTGGCTGGCCGACTCTTGGACAATAATTTTATTCACTTTAATGAACCAGCCACAGAACAAAGCATTTCAAGTGGCACGGCCTCACCAGGACGAAGCGTTGGTGAGCGGTGGCCAAGTGACGTTCTGCCAGCCGCTCTGTCGATTCGTCACGCAGAGCCAGTGTCACACAGGGACAGCCACCCCCCCGAGTCTGTGGGAGCCTCACGCGTCTCCCCTAAAAGGCCGCCATGCCACGCCATGGCACACGTCCAGCCAGCTACCTTCCAGTTACCCACTGGTGGCGCAGAAAAACCAATGAAGGGTGCAGGGTGAAGACAGGAAGGCGCAGGCTCAGGCGCGCCCGGCTGAGAGGTCCTAGAAAAGGCTACGAGGCTTTATGGAGCTTTCGAGGAGACGGACTCCGCCTACAAAGATTCCTATTGGTCAAAATCCCACATGCCAGACTAAACACAGGTATGACACAAGTCGCCATGGGGCTAAGTGGGGTCATACAGGAGGCTAGAGCACTATTTCAGGACAATGCGGGACAATGTGCCCAAGGTCAGTAGGTTGCTGGTTCACATCCCCCGGCTGGCAGACTGATGGTACTCCTGGGCCCTTGAGCAAGACCCTTAACCCCTATTGCTCCAGGGACAAAATGTGATCCTGCTCTCATCCTGACATGTACATTGCTTTAGACCACAGTGTCTACTAAAAATATAAATGTAAAATGTATTTAGGCCCATTTCCTCCATGCGGTGGCTGGTCTGATCCTCGTCACTGAGCCCGGCCCCTACTCACCTATGCACCGGATGGTAGGTGACAGCAGTGATGCCGTGAGTGTAGTGTGTGGCGAAGCTGAAGCTATGGCTCTCCTGGAAGCTCTGATTGGTTCCAACACTGAGAAAGAGAGAGGGAGGAAAGTTTTACACAATGAAAGATCGGCCAGCAGGAGGCAGAGCAGTTAAAGTCAGCGGAATTCAAGCCAGTCTGAAACCTCCAAACTGAAACTGCACTGACTTCCCAGGTTTTAAGGGAAACTTGAGAGGCAGTAATGGTTTCTCCTCTGCTGTACTCTGGCTCTTTCATTTCTATATCTTCCCTTTTCCCCATTTTTGAATTATTCTATATAAATGATACAGATACGTATCACAGCACATCTATGTGAGGCGCCTTGGGAAGACTCTGTTACGAAAGCTGATACGTAGAAGTTAATTGAATAGAGTAATGGAACAACAAACACGCTCACTGATGCTTCCTTTATGATCTCAATGTTCTCTGAAGACACGTCAATGCATGTTAGAGCACGAAGACTCAAATTCAGACTGAATAGTTCATTTTCATATTCACCACTCTGTTTGCTTAGCAGACTGTCTTTTGTTAAAATACATGGAAGCGAGTTTGAAGGGGATCGATAGCATTTCCCCCTTGTAGGAAACGGAGAGGGCACTCCCACCATAAGCCGTCATGGGTTTGCGGTATTGGCCTTTACGGCAATGACTTTGCACACGGCCTTCGGTCTATGCCCCTCCGGCCCAGATCCCTCAAACTCCAGCTGCATGACCGCGCACACGCACATCAGCAGAAACTGAAGGATGACGGGAACAGGAAAATGCCCCAGTAACCCAAAAACGCTTACCGCGCCAGTGACGCACTGGCTGGATGCCATCCAAGGCTCTCGAAGAATTCAAAATTAATAATTGCTAATTATTCCTTACCGGTTTAGCATTTTTAGAATTCTAAATTCCTAATTCACTTTCCATTATAATGACTAAGCGAACATTCTGAAAATTACTAGGATGGCCGATATAAAATAAAAACCAAAAAAAAAAAACTGTTAGCAAGTTGTAAAAATGTGTAGAGCTTTCGAATCATTCGCTAATTTGCAAGTTAATACACATCGCCTGCCTCGTGTTGCTATTCTAATATGAATCGCTCGGAGAGGTCTTGGCTGGGCTCCAGTTTAATTACAGAGAATCGCGCGTCGGAAAATGGGAATGCGGAGAAAATAAAACGAAGACCATCTTCATGGCTGGTGTTCTTACCCCAGTCACGGTCAATTTGTCTGACATATTCGATCACGCCGGCCTTCATTGTCTAACTAGCCACACGTGCCCCTGGATCCTCTTGGCGTGCAGGTGTAAGGAGGGACGGAGTGGAGGATGCGGCGGAGCCTTAACTGCTCATCTGGAGTCGGCTACGGCTTGGGGCAGCACCCAGCAGAAGCTACTGCGTTATGAGTTATGACGTTATGAGCTAAGGATGCACAGCTGGTCCCGTTTAGCAGGTGCTAGCTAAGCTGAAACTGAGACCCGGCGGAGAATCAGAGATTCCACTCGCCGTTTTGCCCTCACTCTTGGCGTTTGGTGCTGCCTGCCATTTGCACAAAAGGTAGCCCCCCAACATCACCGTGCATGTAGCAGGCCGCTCGTACCTGACCAGGTAACTCTTAAGGTGCCCCCTATAGGTGACGACGAGAAGCTCTGCAGACCACTGGGCACTACTGGTGTACTCCATAAAGATGAGTCCCGCCACCGCATAGCTGAAATCTCCAGGGAAGCTGGCCGCCTGCGACAGACATAAAAAAAATATATATATATCAAGACCTATTTCCAATAAATAGAGACATTTACTCAATGTAACTATTTTAAGTCCGTTTCATGTTTTTCATCATTCGGTACACTCCCCTGAAATTACGACTTGTGAATTAACCCTGGACAGCTATGTAGAGACATTGAGCTGATCCAGCAAAATGGAGTATGTGTGCAGAGGAATGAGCTCTGGGGAGAGGGACAGAAGGAGAGTGAGAGAACCCCAGGAAGGGAAGCAGATAACAGCCCCTTAGGAGCAAGGGATTGTGGGAACATCTCTACAGACAGGAAGGAGGACAGGCCCTATTGGGCAGAGGCTGGAGGTGAAAGGTGAGCTTGTCAGTGTAAACATAGCACCACGTCTACATATGTCGTTGTGATAACTGTATTTATTGGGTTAAAAGGTACATGCAAAAGGTACATTTATACTTTATACCTTATACTTCTGATCTGTCTCTTTCTTTCGTGTTACTTTTGGTTTAGTGGAAAGATGTCGAGGACGTGGGAATGACCGTTTACCATACTATGACAAAATCTCTTCATTCTCATACGTGACACAAGAAGGGTGAAGCAAGTGGTGCTTATGTACTGCATGCGAACACGAGTCATGGCCCTCGTTCCGCGGATAGATGGGTGGAGCGCGGCAGTCGGGGGGGGCACACTCACGGGGGGGATGACGAAGAGCTCACTTCCAATCAGGTCGAAGAGGCGTACAGTGCCAGTGCTGTCAGCGTATGCCAGCAGGGTGCAGTCCTGACTCCAGGCTACCCGCCTCCATAGCGGGCTGGGGTCCTTAGGGACTGGGGGGGGAATTTTATGACATCACATCTGTGCCGAAACATCCAGCTGTTGAGCCAGCATAGGGAACACACCATGTAGCCTAACCGGCAGTCTCTGGACAGTAGAAAGACATTGGGGTAAATTGGAGTAAAGCTACGGGAGAACCAGTAAATGCCTTACACACAGAACAGAACAAGATCGGAACCCCAGACCCTCAAACTGCAAGGCAGCTGTACCACTGCGGCCCAGTATCAGCCACTTTATTTTCTTAACTATTCGGGTAGTGAGCCGTACTGGAGCTGCAGCCATAAATCAGCCTCTAATTAAAAAGCTCCCGGTAGCCCACGCGACCTCTGGCGCACATCCTTCTAACCCCGCGACGGCAGCTTAAATTCTCTATTGTCTGCGTAGTGGAAAATCCCAGGCTGGCAGGACCCAATACACCCCACCCCCATCGCCGTCACAGCATCAAGGAGGACAACTCACAGGGGGACCGGGGGCACCCCCAACGAAGAGAACCTGGCATCAGCCCGGCCGGAACACAGCCGTCGAGCAAGGGTCAGACCCGCAAACCTCAATAAGGCTAATTACACAGCATTGAGAAATTGCTCTTCCTAAAATCCAGCTAAGCCCATTCTTCATCTATCATTTATGCAATCTTGTTTAACTTTTTGGGCCAGCGGAGGAGAAGAGTTGTTGGTGCGCCTACGTCATACTGGACCTTTTAAAGGATGTAATAATTAAATGGCCCGATTTAACCTGTGTAAGTAACCGACACGGCCAATTTGGGGTCCCAAAAATTAGCGGAGCTCCAAGGGAAGCAACAGGAATAATCGGGATCATCCTATCCGGCACCGAGTAGCCGGCCATGAGTAAGGCAGGTGCGGGATAAAGAGGAACCGCTCCGTACTGGCAGGAGGTGCAGGAACCGGGATCCGTCGTATTGCGGAGCAGCTACCCGTCCCATTAAGAAGTAGCTCTCCAAGGGAGTAGATTAGGGCATGGAGGGCAGGGATGTCCCTACCGATATTGGGGGGGTGGGGGGGTTTGGGGCCCATTTGGTCCCTGCCAATGTTGACACCAAACGTACGCCTTTGCATCCATCTATCCCGCAGAGGAAGGCAGGAGAGCTGCCCACAAGCCGCCACAAAACGCACCTTTCACCAGGGCTCTCTAATAAGAGCGTATTTAAATCCCACAAACTTTTGGCCGCTGACAGAAACCCGACTACAAGCGAAGTTAGTCACTTCCGTTCTGGTTCCAGTCACTGACAGCTCCAGGAAAGTAACGAAATGAAATAAACACAAACAGGGATGATAAAACGGAACACGGCAATAAAAAAAACCTTAATTAGCAGAGTCCGGTTACCGCAGCGCAGCACCGCGCTAACAGATTATGCAGGCAGTTTAATAACTGTGAAGAAAGGGTGAATAAATGCGCCTTTGAAGGGAACCGCGACAGAGGCGCCGCAAAGGACGCGCGAGCGCGAGCTTTCCGTTAGACGGGAGGCGTTGGCCGCGCGCACGCGTCAATCACGCGCGAGGGTTTCCATGGCGACGGCCTTATCGCTCCCGAGGCAGGGGACGGCGGAGCGCGAGCGCGGGCGCGGGCCCCATTCAGCGACAGCGTCTCGCGGGCCCTCGGGGGAGCCCCTATTATTGGGAAATAATGTCCCCTTTAAATCACCGCTGCCTGAGTGGCACGCCGCCGCGCGACAGGCGCGCTCACAAGGCGGCACGGCCGCATTATTTCGTCCTTCCAGATTAATACGCCAAAACCAAATAATCCGCAGGGTAATGCCGGCTGACGTGGATGAATGGAACCTGGACGGTTTCAAGCCATAAATGGAGTACCAAAAAAAAGTTACGTGAGAGCATCCATCAGATATATGGTCTGCTAGGTCCCTGAGATGCAAGTGGGTTCCTGTCCAACATTACATCAGATCTCAAACTAAATTGGCTGATCATCACAAAAATGGGTAACAGTAGAAAAAAATAAAAACACAAATCAGCCACCATAAACAGAGCTGCTATGCCATCTGGGGCTTTTACGTGCAAACTCAAACACACCAACAAAGTACTCAAAGATGACTGTACCACATAATAGTTTGGCCAATCCACAGATATTCAGTGTCTGCAGCCATCTCATGATGCGGGGTGAGGCAGCAAATTCAGTAACATACGCGCTGTACACACACGAATGGCTTCTCAATGGCACCCACAGACAACATGAATCAGACCCATGAATGCTTAACCATAAAGAAATGTTTGCTGTTATGACAGGTGCCCCTATTGAGACCCACAATAAATAATGATCATCATTTAGCAAAGTTATGTTTCGCCCTCCATAGTGACTGTTATTACTATGCAAAAGAAGTATTTATTCCTTTAATTTTGAGTGCAAATATTATAAAGAAATGTACCATTTAAAAATGTAAGTAAGCAAAAACCCAAACTGAGTTTAAGTTACAAGGAAACTTACATGACCTCTAATTAGCGCACAACAGGTTTAAAAACATTTTAATTAACACATAGTTGTTATAACTCTCAGGTGAATAACTTAACTCATAAGCCTAGTTGAATTGCGAAGCAGTGAGAGTGGCCAGGGTAGCTTAGAGCATACTTAATGATCTTCTGGCCCGCGTTACGATCGACTTTGTAAGCCTCCATTCATAAGGAGAGCGGAACGCAGAAACAGAACAGATTTATTTGTACGAAATTCTGTTTTAGTATTCAGAAAATATTCTGGTAGCAATAATCATGTCAGAAAGAATCCACTAAACTGAAACGTTACAAAGAAAAATAAAAAAAAAGTTCAATCTGAAGCAAAAGTAAAACAAAAACAATATAGCTGACTGCAGCTGGAAACAAAAAACTACATAATTTAATAAAAGTCATCATCAGATTATTGTGTCAATTTGTTCTAGCTCAAGTAGAGTTTTTACATTAATTACCGGCACAAGATGACTCTGATTAACTTGGACCCGGTCAGCAGCAGCAGCTTTCTAATTAATGATGTGTCAATAAGACTGGAGAGCTAACGAGAAAGATTAGGCAACACCTGCATCAGTCACTCTGGGTTCTTTAAACCCCTCGCTGCCAGCTGCACTGTAAGATAGTTTTACAGCAGCTCTCATGATGGCGCTGATATGGACACAAAGTGGCTACTTTTGGCCAGCAGCTATGAATCACATTTTAATTCTTTAGAGCAGTTTTTCCCAACCCGGTCCCAGGGGACCCCCAGACAGTCTGCGTTTCTGCTCCCCCCAAGCCCCCAGACAGTCCGCGTTTCTGCTCCCTCCAAGCCCCCAGACAGTCCGCGTTTCTGCTCCCTCCAAGCCCCCAGACAGTCCGCGTTTCTGCTCCCCCCAAGCCCCCAGACAGTCCGCGTTTCTGCTTCCTCCAAGCCCCCAGACGATCCGCATTTTTGCTCCCTTCCAGCTCCCAGCCAATCAGCAGCACAGAATACATGGTGCAAGGATGTTGGGAGCTGGGAGGGAGTCAAAATGTGCAGCCACCAAATGGGGGGGTTAAGAAGCATGGCTTTAGAGATTGGATGACTGTACATTTTACTTACATAAAGCACCATGACATATAGACTAAAATTTCCAGCTGCACAGTTTCAGGGACTGGATCTTACCTTGACATTTTCCTATGACAGAACCAAAGTCGTCTCTTGCTGACCTGGACATTAATCATAAAGACAGATAGTTAGATGAACAGATAGTTCAACATGGTAGCTCTCTCTTCAGGATCTTAAAATGCTTTCATATTAAAAGTATATATTTGGCCAGTATTAAGCTTTGCCCTTCAGGGACATTTCAATGAGAACCACGCTTCTGAATCGATTAGCTGCCCAGCCGACCATTTTCCATTCAAGGCCACTCGCACAAGTCAGAGGGAAGCCGCTCTATCTGCGTGCTGCATTCAGCTGGACATGGTCCCAGAGCCACTGAGGTTAAATCCCTTTCAAAGGTACAACAGAAGAACCGCTTCAGATACTTCAAATGGCGAAGCTCCAGGTGAAGCAGTCTAGCTGCGTCTCCACCTGCCGTACACCTCACATCGCTGGTTTAATTCTGAGCGAAAGGCCAGTGCTTGCATGACTGGGGTTTCCAGGCTTAATTTGCCGTTTGACTTACCGTAACCCGGACCACAGCTTTACGGAGTAACAGTAACACACGAGGTAATTACCTGCACTTTGAAATCAGTGTTAGCTCAGCTCTTGGTGGCTTTCTAATTCATCTACTCGCTGCACGAATACTGAGAAGGACGAGAGACTCTACTGCCATACAAAACAGGACATCTTATGCTGAGAAGGGTACGGGGGGGTGAGGGGGGGATTGGCATGTCCATAGCTAAATAAAAAAAAAAAAAGTGGTTGGCATCTGATTATGCAATTAAATCCTAGTCAATCACTACCGAAATGTCTGTGTGTGATCATGTATATATTACAATGCCCACAATGTCATAAAACCTTGTTATTTTGACCTAGTGGGCATATTTTTGCAGGTCCAATAAGCGGAAACTCAATTTTATACAAAAAGTGAATGCAATCAAAAAATGCCAATAGTCTTCTACTTCGGTTTCTGGTTAGGGTTAGGGCTGGGTATGGGTTCAGGGTGTCATGACTGCGATTAGGGTTTCTCCATAGAAATGAATGGATGGTCCTCGTCAAGATAGGACATGAACATTTGTGTGTGTGTGCACAATGACTAAGACAACACGAAAACTGAGAGCTTGTCATTTTTCTGGAAACATCCTGAATGGTCCAAGGCTGTGGAAAGCAGTTAATTTCACTCTGAGATCAATAGGATAGGGAGAGAGCACAGGAAAAGGCATTAATACCTGATTTCTATGCACTGGTCTTGAAGAACCGCCAGTAGTTTCCCATTACTGTACAACAGGGAGAAAATACAGACATTAACTCAGCATGTTCAATATCTGAAAAGAAAGTGTAATTCGGAATCAATATACAATTAAAAGCAAATGGTTCTAAACCTTAGTACAAAATAGAAAAAAAGACAAAATAAAAGACTGATTAAATTGGGCCCGTTACCTTGCCAGGACAAGCTGCCAGTTACTCTGTTTGCTTACAAGTCTAATAAGTCCCTGGGGCACAGAGGAGCCGGAAGGCCTGTCATAGAGAAACAGGCGTCCATTTCAAGCAAAACAGGCCAAGTCAGGACCATGTAAAGATAAACACACACTTAGCCGCGGGAAACCTGTCAAAGCTACATCCCTGTCACACTGACAGTACCTCAGAAAGAAGGATACCCTATTATGTAACATACACTGATCTTTCTGAAATACATGAAATACACCAATTTATATTATTAACTAACATGCTTAAAACACAATTAAAATGAGTTATAAAATAGTACTCTCACACGTGAAATATCTAAAAATCGATACAGGTATCAAAAGAACGGTTCTTTTCATAGGTAACATATAAAGGAAATTATTTTCCAAGCACAAAGCCCGGCCCTTCATAATTCTCATTGGCCGCGTGACTGGTCTCTGCGCACCCTCTCTCTTTTAATCAATTTTTATCAGCAACACTCTGGAAACGATCTAAATGAAGACAAGAAAGCCGTGCAAAGTCCTCATTACACTGCGCTTGTAGCTGCACACACTATAAGCTCCGGGATTCTTAAGGGCTCCCTAAATGTTCCCAGGAAATTAAGGCATTACTCACCTGTACCAGAGGTAGTGAAGGAGGAACCGAAATGGCCCTAAACGTTAAACGGACAACGATTTCGGTTAATCTATAAAAAAGACTCATTTCATAATGGCAGATAGAAAGATAAGGCATTAAAAAGTCATCAACCTGAACACGGGAGGAGCATTTAAGTTCGTACTTAGGCCTGCCGAGTCACGACTATAGATATTAGCGAAAATAATGGCAATGACGCTCCGAACTGTGTGTTTTATTTACCCATTACAGCATATTTAACAAAAGAGACAAAAACACCATCAGACCGACAGAGGCAGGCATTATTCTTGAAGTTGCCCTGTACGGAGGATGTGGCTGAATCTCTGGAGTAGATCGACAAGCTAACGCAGGGCTGCCAGCTGTCAAATATATATGATTCCGTTATAAACCTATATAAGATATATCACACGCGCTGGGGCAGTCTGCAAACCCTACAGACTAGTTACAAATTAAGTCCATAAAGTCAACAAAAGCATGTAAATAATAAATACATGTAAATGCGTGTGCAGACTTAATTCTGTCGAATTGATAATCTCACTATAGCCAGCGGACCAAAGTTAGCAACACTGCCAAAAGGATTTACCACCTCTTTTGTGACCGATCTGTATTTGAAAATACAGAAACAGTGTGTGTGTGTGTGTGTGTGTGTGTTACAAAAGGAACTGGCTTAAGGAAACAACCGAAGGCAGAGCTGCCCGAGAGCGCGGCGCCCTTACCGGTCACCGCCTTCGCCAGGACAGATGAGCTCTGCTCCTTGTTTCCTCTCAACTGCAAAGTGAACAGAGGCTGTAAGCACAACTGTGACTGCTACCAACGCGACTATACCACTACTAATATTAACCAACCACCTATTATAAATGATGAAAGACATTTCTCAGAGTTTAATAAGCGAACGGCTGACAGCAACAGGACAGTATCAACGAATAGGAAGTTAATTATATATTTAACTGAATGGGTATCCACAATGCTCAAAAATTTTGTAACAAGTTACAGAAGCAGTAAGGCATGATTCATGCGCCCCAAATGCATCTATGGTGTTATGAATTGTAGGAGTAATTGATCAAGATTAAAGCCTATAACGGGTATAAGTGAAAGGGGTTGATTCTCATTACTGTCAATACAAGGCGGCCAGGTATGGTCACCAATACTTTATGCTACGTGGCTGTGGATGCTCAGATAGCTACATGCAGGCATCAGTGAATAACTCCCACATTTCAACAATTTGTCAAAATCCTGTTTAGGTTGCCGTACTGCAACAAACCTGGGTGTCGGTCTCTGGTGGCCATTCCGTATTTATTAGTAAATCATACAAAATATTCTCCTCTTCGTTTTCTAAAACGCTGTCAGCAGCCATGTTTCCGTCTACGCGAAAGGCTGGAACACCGGTCTACGGTGTCCCGGAAGGCACCCATATGTGTGTCAGCAATGTGCGCGTTTTCCCAAGGTGGCCTGTGAGTTTAATGCGTTACAATTATAATACATACCCAACTGTAACACTTAAGAAATCGTTAAGGCACATTTTAAATAAATTGAATTGTTTATGAAAACAAACCGCATACACCAGTAAAGTCGAACAGAGGAACTATAAGACAGCGGCACCGGTTCCCACCCGGTCGTTATAAAGTGTTGCATTCTGTCAAACTCGCTGGCGTTGCATCCGCTTGGTTAGAGTTTCTGATCATGGCAGCGTTCGGGGGTAAGATGTTTAAATTCGAACTTTCCATGAAGTCACATTTGATGACTTTAGAATTCTTGTTTATGATATATTTAATGCTGTACGTTTTTTGTTAACGAAAGCTTGTCTTGCTTCTATCCAGAAATGGGCGTAATGCCCGAGATTGCGCAGGCTGTGGAGGAGATGGACTGGTTGTAAGTACGCGTTTGTTCGCAGAAGATGGTTACAAAATCAGTTTGCATTTGACGGCCTGTCAGAGGGGATAAACCGCGATTACCACGTAAAACCATATGGGCAGGATTACAAACGTGTTCACCACGCATCCCGGTTTATGAAACGTCCAGATTTATGATTAGACTGTTATAGACTGCAAGGGTTACGCAGTATCAGTCATATAGATTGCAGTCATACAGATGCATTGTTTTCAGTATAACAAAGGGAGGTCGCACTTTGCTGCTTTTATTAGAAGTCTTTGCCCAACACAGACAGTTTGCTGAAGAAGGCATCACGCCGATGCGCGTCCATTATACTTAGTGATTTTCTCATTGCAGGTCTAGCACTCTTGACAATTGTTCTATATTACCAGGAGTAAAGCCCGTTTTTTTCTCTACCATTGTTCTTTGCCTCGAAGAAAATATGGAAGTTAATCTGTATATGTGAAGTTACAGTAACCGTAAATTCCAATAGAATCGCTAACTCTAATAATGTCTACAGGCTCCCCACAGACATTCAAGCAGAGTCCGTACCACTCATCCTGGGGGGTGGAGATGTGCTCATGGTGAGTCTAGACAAAGAGTATTTGGTTATACAGAGTTCGGTCAAATTACATATATACGTGTGCATATATACAGTATATGTATACATACATGTATGTATGTATATATGTGTCTGCCTAGTTATTATAAAACCACCTGTAAAATCAACCTCCCGGGGAAAAAAAGTCCAATATACCAATGTATTTTTTGACTTGACCACTACCCCTTCTTGTTTGGATGATCAATGCCTCACTTTAGTTACTTAACAAATTAAGTAAATTTAATTAATTGAGCTGATGGAGAAAATCAGCAAATACATGATATGGCTGAGTTACCCCTAAGGAGACATTTGGAAACTAAATGTATCAGTAACCTTTTAGACAACAGAATAAATCCTTCTTCATTCTTTAACGTGTTGCTGTTCATTTGCATATGTTCAAATGTGAAATTGTGTCTTTTTTCCTGAGCAGATCTGCAGTTACTACACAGATAAATAGCCTTAAATACTTCCTGTGTATAGACTGTGTATAGTTAAAGAAATAAATATGCATTCATCCTTGACTTCCTGCCGTTTTTGATTCCTTAGGCTGCAGAGACCGGCAGTGGGAAAACTGGAGTAAGTGCAAATGGGTTATTCTCAAAAAAATGTCACCTATATAAAATAATACTGCCTGTCTGTTCCCCCATTGTACCTGTGGGCATTTAGGTTTGTGCATTACATTTTATATGAGCATGATTGTAGTCTGTAGAGTCATATGGTATTTAGCTGAATTTCTTGGGCAACTCTCATCGCGTTTGCCACTGACCTAGATGTTACTGTGGATTAGTAAGTGCCCTGAGGGTGAGGTGGTGAATTAGAGGCTTCTCCCAACGCGCTGCCCCTTTAAGGCTCGGCTTTCTTTTCGAAGGCCTTCAGCATCCCTGTGATCCAGATTGTCTACGAGACGCTGAAGGACCAGCAGGAGGGGAAGAAGGGAAAAGCGACGGTGAAGACCGGCGGTTCTGGTGCGTACCGCCGCCGCCGCGTTAGTCTTCGCTGCCTCGGGAAGGCGTGAAGGTCTTCTGCGAATTATGTTAAAAACATGCCTCTTTGGTTTCCAGTGCTGACCAAGTGGCAGATGAACCCTTATGATAGAAGCCCAGCTTTTGGTGAGTACATTGGCAAAAAGTGTGTGACCTGTTATTACTTGTGCACAGAGCACCAAATGGTCTGAGGCCTAAATACATTTCTGATCTACCTGAATGGCATGAAGCATCCAGACCCCTGAGGTCATCTGGGAAAGGCCTGCTCAGTGTTCCCAGAATCAGCACTAAGCAGGATGAAGCAGCGTTCAGTTTCTATGCTCCCCGTCTGTGGAACCAGCTTCCTGAAGACCTGAGGTCTGCTGCAACTGTCAGCTTATTTAAGTCAGGGCTTAAAACATTTCTGTTTGCTCCAGCTTTTCAATAAATTAAATTAAATTACTTCTTTTCAGTTAGCTTTTTATTAGTTTGTTTTGGCTTTTATTTAGTTATTTTTATTATTTCCCTTTTCCTTTTAAATGTGATTTTACTTTTTTATTTGAACCTATTCTTGTCTTTATAAAGTACTTTTAATTACCTAGTGTCTGAACATAAGAAATATACAAACGAGAGGAGGTCGCTCGCTTGGGGAGAACTTAACTAATAACTCAGAGTTGTTAAAATTTTATCTAGCTCTGATTTAAAGGAACCCAAGGTTAGGAGTTATATACAAACGATATACAGTTATATAGTGTTATATAGAGTTGTGCTATATAAATAAACTTGCCTCGCCTTCTGGATAACAATAAGAATGTCAGCGGGCAAAAATATTCCTTATTACTTTAACCTGCTGAGTAAACTTTGGAACATTAATTGACTCCTTAATCTAACTTCTGTACCTGAGTACTTAATTTCCCTGCCCTCCTGTCCCACAGCTAACCCACTACTGCACCAGCTTGCTGCAGATTTGCACGCCGGTGTCTTTTTCTTTCCAGGTGCCAGTTAAACCCCCCCGGCGTCCTTCCTAAGGTGCGCTCTTCCACTTGTCTTGCAGCGATCAGTGCAGAAGGCTTGTGCTGCCAAAGCAGAGAGGGGAAAGAATGGCACGGATGCCGGTCAACACGGGCCGTCACCAAGGGTATGGCGAGCGGAGCCGAGCCCTTTCCGGGCACTGATTCCCAGTCCGGGCCGCGGGGACCCATAGACAGTCCACGTTTTTGGTGAAAATGTGGACTGTCTGGCAGGGAGCTGGATGGGAGCAAAAATGTGGACCATCTGTGGGTCCCTGAAGACCAGGTTGGGGAAACACTGGCCTACCACATGGAGCCTTTCCTATGTTTTGCCCAGCAGAGGGAGCTCTTGCATTTTCGCTGAATGGTTTCTGTATGTAGTATCTCTCGGAAAGAATTGAAGTGTATGTTAAGAGCCATGTTTACAGGACACCTGATAATTAAGATAAAGTGCCTTTCTTTTGGGAACAGCTTTGGTTTCCCAGAATGCAGCAGGTAAATCGGTGTAGCATTGGGCTAAAAACGTATCTCGTCCCAACAGGGAAGTACTACTACGAAGTCTCCTGTCACGATCAAGGTCTCTGTCGGGTGGGCTGGTCCACTGGCCAGGCTTCTCTGGATTTGGGTGAGGTTCTGAAGAGGGTGCAGCCCATGTCCATGTTTGAGGGAAGTGCCTCGGTCTTGATCTGTTAACTCTTACGCCCATTTCGATCGTTTTGGCATCACCGCCTCCAGGCACCGACCGGTTTGGCTTCGGATTTGGGGGAACAGGGAAGAAATCCCATAATAAACAGTTTGACAGCTACGGGGAGGTGAGCATCCGCTTCACTTGTCAATGTCTCTAAAGGAATTTTAAACGAGCCGCTAACCCTCATCAGAGATGTTTCCGTTTTCCTGCAGGAATTCACTATGCATGACGTCATAGGCTGCTACTTAGACATGGACAGTGGGCACGTTTCATTTTCCAAAAATGGTGTGTGAAGCTTATTAGTCTGTGTTTATGGACAAATTCCCCCCTGCAGAAAATCTCCTGGCAGCTTGAGAGCATCATGAGGCTTTTTTATCTAACAGGGAAGGATTTGGGTCTGGCCTTTGAGATACCACAGAACCTGAAGAATCAGCCGTTCTTCGCAGCATGTGTACTGAAGGTGAACATGTCCTTTGATATGTCGTTATTCCTCCCCTGTCAGTGTTTTCATTTTATGAATGTTTTATTGACGCATTAGGAGTTTTAACATTGCTTACTGTCCCCTCTGCAATAGAATGCTGAACTCCAGTTTAATTTCGGTGCGGAGAGCTTCAAAAATGCCCCAAAACAAGGTTTCAACGCACTTGACAAGGCACCTGAGGGACATGTTGTGAAGTCCACCAAGACGGGTAGGCTGCAGACCCCGTTGCTGCTCTCCGCTCCTGCCCCCTGTGTCTGCGTGTGTGTGTGTGTGTGTGTGTGTGTGTGTGTGTGTGTGTGTGTGTGTCAGTGTGCGCTGGTTTTCTTGTAGGCACTGCGCAGGTGAGCCAGGTGAAGGACATGAGCAACGCCCCAAAGGCCCTGATCATTGAGCCTTCCAAAGAGCTGGCCGAGCAAACCCTCAACAACGTAAATCAGTTCAAGAAGTATGTCAACAGCCCTAAACTGAGGTGAGTGATTCGGCAATCCCATAATGATTCCTTTATCTTTGAGCATGCCCGAGGCATCACTGTGGCAACGTGTTCATGGTATGCTGGGAGTAATACCTGGTGTTTTTCCAGAGAACTCTTGGTCATCGGAGGTGTGGCTGCCAAGGAGCAGCTCTCCGTTTTAGAACAAGGGGTTGGTAGTTCACCGGTTATCATTGTCATCGTGAAAATTTGTTACGCTGGTGTAGGAACTGCGGTGTCCATGAGTGCGACGTGAACATGCTTTGCTAACCGCGGGCACCCGTTCTCCGTCTGCCACGTCAGGTCGACATTGTTGTCGGAACGCCTGGCCGCCTGGACGACTTGATCTCCAGCGGGAGGCTGAACCTGTCCCAAGTCCGGTTCCTGGTCCTGGACGAATGCGTGCGTATGGACGCCCGTGCCGTGCGGCTTCTGGCCTGGGCCCTGGCCTCCTTCCTCAGCTTCTCGCTCCTCTTCCCCGTCTCAGGACGGACTGCTCAGCAGCGGATACCTGGACTTTATCATGAGGATTTACAATCAGATCCCGCAGGTCACGTCTGATGGGAAGAGATTGCAGGTAATGACTTGTTCTGGCATCTGTCCTTTTGGATTCTCCGTCACTTTCCCCACACGCGCCTTTAGTGTGTGGGCCTGGGGATGTGGGTCCCTCACGAGCCTTTAGTGTGTGGGCCTGGGGATGTGGGTCCCTCACGAGCCTGGATGTTATCATTCCAAATCATCCCCTTAATGTATTTGCTCCCCAGTTTTGGGCTTTACCTTCCCTCACACCCTTTGGGGCATTTGAGTCAGAAAAGCATGGATATGACCCTAAAGGGATCCCCCCCGGCCTCAGGTGATCGTTTGCTCAGCCACTCTGCACTCGTTTGATGTGAAGAAGCTCTCCGAGAAGATCATGCACTTCCCCACCTGGGTGGATCTCAAGGGGGAGGACTCCGTCCCCGAGACCGTGCACCATGTGGTGGTCCTCGTCAACCCCAAGATGGACCGCACCTGGGAGAAGATGGGCCAGAACCACATCCAGGTAGGTCGGCTTCCTGCCCACGGGACTGGGAGGACTGGGGGGACTGGGACTGGAGGGAGGGTATGCGAGCGAGAGAGATGACATCACAGAAGGAGACGGGCACTCCCAGAGTGAGGACAAGGCTTAAACCTGATATTTAAAGGGGCGGTCCACCCCAAAACCGCGCAGAAGATCCAAGCACCCCGGCCATATCTTCTCTGCGGTGATACGGTTGGTTTGCGGAGTTCAGTAGAAGAAAATAGTCCGTACATTAAACTGCTCACTGTAAAGTCTGTGGATCAGCTTCAATGACCGGGTCATGATTTCTGAGTTTGGCGTTTTATTCCCCTCAGAAAGAATGCCATTCATTCCTATTACATATTTGAGAGAATATGTCCGATATCTTCAAAACTTGGCGACTCCCAGCAGAACAGCCTAGATGGATAAATTTAGCACTAGAGTCCCTCAAACACTTTCTTTTCTTTTCAATTTTGGGTTGAACTGGTCCTTTAATCTCTATTGGAGATATTACAGATTTTGCACTTTTGGGGGAAGGAGGCATTCTTACTGTATTTTTTTTTTATGATAATCTCTGCATGTTTCGTGTCTTGCAGACAGATGAAGTACACGCCAAAGATAACACACGGCCTGGAGCGCACACACCAGGTCAGAGATTGGGGGGGGTGGGGGGAAATAGGAAAATAATAACGCCATGTGGTATCATGAGCTCCCCAGGGAGAGAGCCAGCAATGCCACTTAACTCCTTGCTCCACAGAAATGTGGTCCGAAGCCATCAAGGTCCTGAAGGGTGAGTACGCCGTCAGGGCCATCAAGGAGCACAAGATGGACCAGGCCATCATCTTCTGCCGCACCAAGATCGATTGCGACAACATGGAGCAGCACTTAATCAAGCACGGAGGGGGTGAGTAGGCAGGGCTCATTGCAGAGTGACCGTGCGACCTGCAGCCTTCGAGATTTGGCGATTCTTAGGGGGATTCGCGTCTCTCTGCAGGACCGGACAAGAAGGGCCACCAGTTCTCCTGCGTCTGTTTACACGGGGACAGGAAACCCAACGAGAGAAAGTACAACCTGGAGCGCTTTAAGGTGCCGCCGCCCGCCCGCCCGCCCGCCACACGCCCTTTGTCTGCTCCCCTCCCCCCCGGTTGGGTGACGCGTGATGATGTATGTGTGTTTGCGTGCTTTCAGAAACGTGACGTGAAGTTCCTCATCTGTACGGACGTGGCGGCCAGGGGAATCGACGTCCACGGCGTGCCTTATGGTAACCTGACCGGGTCTCTGCCCCCGACTAAACCCCCAGAAGCTAGTTTTTGAAGCCCCACAATTAGCTAGCCTGCTAATTGCTTGTTCTGAGTCAGTTTATGCAAGTCTGCTGTTAAGGATATGATGATATTTTTATTTATTTTTTTTTTTGCATCTGCTAAATGAGTGAAATGTAATCATATATACTGGCTCGTTTAAGCAATTAAGTAAGACGTCGGTTAGGACGGTGTTTCTCAATCCTGGAAGCTGGGAGGGAGCAAAAATGTGTGCTTCCGAGGTCTATGCTAGAATCGCGACATTGCGGTGTCTGTTAAAAAGAAAGTGGCGATCCTCTGCTCTCTGTCGCTTTCAGTCATCAACGTCACGCTGCCGGACGAGAAGCAGAACTACGTCCATCGCATCGGCCGCGTCGGCCGGGCCGAGCGGTAGGCCTCCATCACCGTGCCCCTCACCGTCTCCCGTCAGCGGCAGTGGGCCTCTAACCAAAGCGCTAAATGTTATTTGTTGTTTTTAGAATGGGCCTGGCCATTTCTTTGGTAGCCACAGAGAAAGAGAAGGTAAGAAATCATAATGACCGATTTACTGAAAGATAACACCGAACACTGAATAACACTGAATAACACCGACCAGTGTTACAGGCAAGTCACGTGACACCAGGCTCTCCAGTGTTAATGTGAGCATATTATTAGCATCAGTGAAGCTGGTAGATTTGATTAGTCTTGTGGCGACCTCTTGACCTCGCCTGCCGCTCAAAGGCAGATGAAACGAATTAATACACTCAAGTGTAAACATCATATTAAAATAACCCATCACTGCTCCTCCACATTTATTTATAATGTGAATTTTTTATTTCTAAAGCACATTTAAACAACCAAAGTTTTCTAAAGTGCTGTACCAGACTAACACAAGCAAAACAATATGTCAATGATGACTAAAATAATATCACTTTCAACAGTCAGAACTAAAAGCCAATCTATTAAGGTAGGTTTTTAATTGTGATTTAAAAAGAGGGATTTAAAGGGTGGACCTTATCTCTAATGCAGGAGTATTCCAAAGATCAGGTGCATTCCCCGAAAAAGCGCGGTCACCTTTCCGTTTATGCCAGGCTCGTGGTACCGAAAGTAAAAATTTGACTGACCTCAGCTGTGGGGTGGCGCAGTGGTGCAGTAGTTTGCATGTTCTCCCCGTGTTGTCATGGGGTTTCCTCTGGGTACTTTGGCTTGCCTCCACAGTCCAAAAACATGCTGAGGCTAATTGGAGTTACCAGACTGGCCGTAGGTGTGCATGTGTGAGTGTGCCCTGTGATGGGCTGGCCCCCCATCCTGGGTTGTTCCTTGCCTTGCACCTGTAATCTCCGGGATAGGCTCTGGACCCCCCCCGCGATTCTGAATAGGTCACGGGTTTCAGTGGAAGGTAAATCTGCGTCTCGTCTGCATAGCAATGAAAGGAGCTTTCTAACCAAAAAGGGAAAAGTTCTTTAAAAATGACACTGGATGCGCAGAATGCAAAGGTAGTGATAATTGCATGTAAACATTTTCACAGTGTGAGGATTGAGATTGAAGGGGGGTGGTGGCTAAATCCAGTGAAGACTGAGAAGGTGTAACTCGAGATGCACATCTTAGAGGACGACTCCTTTGCACCTGATGCCTGACATGAAATATGTGTAAAATTTTAGAAGCCTGGAGGAAGGAGGCCATGTATGTAAACTGAACCTGCTCTGATTTGACGGCAATGAGGGCTGTCAGAACAGACACCTGTACAAGAACCCGTACCCTTAGGTTATCGGTGTCAGATGCTCATGTTTCACAACATGAAGCAGCCACTTGAGAACATACACTGAGCATGTTAGACTAAGCTGGTGTTTCTGGGCCCCTACCTTGCGCCCCCCGAGACAGTCCCCATTACCTGCTCCCAACATACCTGTTATTTGATGTCCTTGATTGCTGGATTGTTTGAATTGGTGTGCTGTAAGCTCGGAGGGAGCAAGAATATGGACCTTGCGGGGGGGGGGTACATGTATTCTCTACCTATGAAATGAACTCTGTTACTTTGTAACATTGGCCTGACCTTCATGATCCTGTATATCAGAATCGAGTAGGTCTGTCATGCCTAACGGTCTGATGGAGTCTGTGTGCTCCGTGTGCGCAGGTGTGGTACCATGTTTGTCCAAACAGAGGCCGAGGATGCTACAACACACGCCTGAAGGAGAACGGTGGCTGTACCATCTGGTACAATGAGAAGGAGGTGAGCGGTTTTGGGCGGAAGCCGGCACAACCCCCCCACCCTCGCCCAACGCCATGCTGGGCTGAGCCAGTCTCTGCTGTCTTGTAGCTCCTGGCCGAGATTGAGGACCACCTGAAGTGCACCATCACGCAGTGTGAGCCCGACATCAAGGTGCCGGTGGACGAGTTTGACGGGAAGGTCATGTACGGCCAGAGGAGGGCTGCCGGAGGTGGGCGCTCCGTCCGGGTTCCCGGCACATTGGAAAAGACGTTACACGTAGTTACAAATGCGTGCTGCTTGCGATCAGCCGTCAATGATCAATTCACTCCTTCAAAATAGTCAGTTTACTAATCATACCTCCCAGTACTCGTGACGAATTTACTCTAGTCGGGTTATAGACTTGACGTTGTATAGTAATAAATATAGTGGCCGTGATCCTCCATAGATGCGGTTTTGTTATTGGCTCCTTCCATTGGCTCTTCCATGACTCCGCCCACTTGCTACGTAACGTATGTGAGCTTGGTGAGGAATCTCCCCCTGTGCATGGTATGCCCCCCCCCCCCCGCAGGTGGACTGTACAAGGGTCACGTGGAGGCCCTGGCCCCCACCGTGCAGGAGCTGGCCTCCTTGGAGCGAGAGGCCCAAACATCCTTCCTGCACCTCGGCTACCTGCCCAACCAGCTGTTCCGAGCCTTTTAAAAGGCACCAGGTGTCTCGCACGACGTTAACGGGACATCGCGGGATCTTCTGTGTATTTATAGCCTCGATAAATTTACACTCTAGGTTTAAAGCAAACATTTAGGTATGATTTGAATTTCTGTATTCCTTCAACGATGGAAGAATAAGTTGCAAGCTCAAATCATTAACGCGTGCCATTGGAACATCTGGAGAAAATGGAATAAAAAAGCAGTAGCTGACCTCATGCTGTCTTTCATTTCCGATTATCTCTCTGGGACGAGTAATAGATGTGCTGTAGATGAATATGGGAGTGGTTCACAGTGATGACGCTGGTGGTCCTGCAATTTTACTTGACTGTCTGTAGGTGTCGCTACTGAACCTTGTGATCTGCAGGATGTGGTGTGTGTGTGTGTGTGTGTGTGTGTATGGGTTCTGTTATATTTGGGAGGACTGCACTAATTCAGATATAATTTTTCAAAAATCTGAATGCAATAAAAAAAAACACTTTTGTATTTTGTTTGGTTTCTTATGGTTAAGGTTAGGCCTGGTTAGGGGTTATGGGTGTATTGATCGGGATTAGGGTTTTTTCCCCCTGTAGAGATGAATAGGCGGTCCTCACTAAGATGGGAATAGAAACGTGGGGGTGAGTTTGGTTGTGATAGTGGAAGCTGTTACAGGGGGGTGCACCCTGATTCCATAGCGCGGGAGTGCCGAGGCCACAGGGAAGGCCTGCCATAGCGGCGTTGAGGAACTTCTTCGGTTTTACCTCCATCAGATGTTCCTTAAAAAGCCTCCACACAAACTCAATGAAAGGATGCTGTCTAAACTGCAGTCTCATGCTATCTATCCAAATTGGTGCTACTTGGTGATACTCCATATGTCAGCCATTGATAGCTCCTCCATAAAAGGGTGTAATTACCTTTATGAAAGGAACATGCAGAAAGTAGTGTAAAGTCTAATTTAGTTGGTGTGTGTGTGTATTGCACACATACACAACTGTGCAAAAGTCTCCAGCAGTCAACAAAACTCTCTTCTCCAGAAAGGTACCGTTGGCTAGATGAACTCCAGTTCCCAAACCTCTCTTTGGGGGCACCTCGGCTGTTCCATGCACTCACTAAATTGCATCACCAACTCAATTAATTAACTTGGTGAAATAATTTGATGAGATAATTCACCAAACATGGTACACTAGTCAACAGATATATGTGTATATTGGATGGTTGCTGCAAATCCTGGGTTGGCCTGAGGAGAGGTTTTCGCTATGATGACACACTTTGAAAATACATAAAATAAGAGTTTTACGCCAACGTGATTTACACGTTTTCTTTGCCTAACCCTTCAGTAACTGAAAGGCTGGCGTTTCGGGCAGACGGTTCTCCTTTTCGGTTCCCGAGCTGAGAGGGAGGAGGAAGGCATACTAATGGGGATATTAGGTCCCCGGCGTGCCGCTCGATGCGTGTTATCTGCGATGGATCAAACAGCCGTGTACATGCTCTTCCCCTTAGATCCAGGCACCTTGTACTGCTGACGTTTCTGTCTGCCCCTCCGGGGTGTTTCTCTCATTTATGTGATTTTTTTTTAAGCCAGGTGGAACCTGTGATATCCTGCTAGTGCCTGCCAGCTGCAGCCTGCATCAGTTCACCAGCCCCAGGTCTCTGCCCGTGTGAAGGGCCCGCCTCAGCGTGCAGGCAGGCGGGGGGGGGGGTGTCGCGTCGGAAGCGGGCGACGGCCGGTCTTTAGGAACACCGCTCCTGACTGACATTCGCCTTTTGTTTTCCTGGAGGTTTAACCAAGAGTCCCCATTGCTGTCGGTACGCTGAGGGGCACGTGGGAGCCGGTTTCCCCTCTGAAGCGAGAGTCTGTCACTTGCTCTTTTGAGAAGGGTGGAGATTTGAAAGTTCAGGAACACCTATGCTGTATGCTAAATGTGCGTATATTGCATATTTGATACTGACTATTGCGCATTTTGCATGTTAAAATATTCTTATTAATAATGTTTTTCACTTCCTGTGAGCCATTCCTGCTCTTTATGTGGCCATGAAAGGACAGAGGGTTGGAGGGGGCAGAGCCCTGTCCAAACCTGTGGCAAAGCGACTTGTAGCACACCTGGTAAGGTAGAAGGCCCTCACTCCTACATCCCCTTACCCCGAGTGCCAGGCCCTCAAAGGGGCAGCTTCACCCACAACCTGAAGGAAGTGAGTCACTCACGCAAACGATGAAAGCCGCTACCTAAAAAGCAATCCAGTTACCGGGAAGCTGCAGAAGCTGGGATATTTTTTATTGCTTAACCGCGACGTATGTTGTAAAAAATGTGTTGCAGACACGTCCTCCGCTAAAAGTGGAACAGTTCACTAAAAGGCTATGCTTGTCTGTACAGGACAAAAAAGGTATGACAAGGGACCAGGAAGCCTGTGAGGTCAAGAGAAAGGCTGGAATTTGCTGCCTGATAGGACACATCAACAGCAGGGCAGCCCCCCGGTTCCAGATGGCTCACCTTCACATTGTTACCCCCCCCCCAGGAACCCTACCGGCCTCATTCACGGTCAAACCAGCATTAGCTTATGCTGGTAAAGTTATACTAATCCTGTATCTCTAAACACAGAGGCATGGTGGTCTGTCAGGAGCCGGGCGCCTTCACATGCAGCAGGAATTCACCCTGTCCTAAGTGAGAAAGAGCAGCGGGAGGTGGGGGGGTGCTGCTAAGTCACTGAGTCCTAAATGACTCAGGAGCTGAGGGGCTCAGGGTGGGAATGATGACAGATGGGCGAGAAGGCTGCTGAGGCTGACAGAAGTGGCTTTGTGACTGGGTTCACGCGTGAGAGCGCCCCCTATGGTCCATTTCCACACATTACACCCTCGGCAGGGCAGTCTTTGCCTCAACCCCCATCTCTGACTCACCACCCTTCTGGAAGGTGGCCCGATCCGGTGTGTCATTCTTCTTCCTGCCCAGACTCCATTGACAGAAGGCGGAACACTTACCTCTAGGAGTATGGACTAGAAGCAACAGCGTCCCCTACAGGTCTGGCCGGGGAGTTCTGCATGCCGCTGACCAGCAGAGAATGTTTTACTAGTTTTGCCATAAGTGATAGCAAAGTGGTAGGGGGGAGAACTGCAAATGTGTTTACATTCGAATAGAATCACCTCAGCAGCAGATCCTGCTGGTGGTGTGGGTGGGGGGGGCAGTGGTATGGCATCCTGCTGATGGTTTGGCAGCAGTGTGTAACTGCTGGTATGCAGTGCGCTGTCGTTTGGGGCACAGTAGCCTTGGTGGTTGTTTTTTTTTTTTTTTTGCTTTTGAGGTGGATTAAGGTAAAGTGCCATGGACAGTGGCTGTAGGCTGTGCACACCCGCCCCCCCGCCACCCCAAAAGGAGTGCTTCACTTGCCCGCCCGCCCGCCAGACCGCCCCCGGGAGCCGACCGCCGGGACGTCATCCGTGAAAACGGCCCCCGCACACGGGAATGTGCCCCGGGCCAGCATGACTACGGCTATCAGGGAATAAATCTCCTGAGCGTTATTTAAAAAGACCCGATAGAGGCTCCTTATTTTACGAGGGGTGGGGGAGGGGGTCACTCAAGCAACGTCTGAAAGGCAGCAATCAGAAAGCGAGAAGGATCTTGAAAGCATTTAGCCTGTTGCTGGGGGCGAGTGTGTTTCCTATTAGACCGCTGACCTTAACCCTGAAGTCCCTCTGATAGGAGTCCGTCCTAACAGACATCCTACTGCCTGGCACGTGATCCCTCGCGTTTCACAGCACATAAGTCTCGTGATGTATCCTAATTGGCAATAGGCAATCAGGACCACCCTTTGCTCCACGCGCGTAATGAACATGGGGGTCAGTTTAACTGCCTGTGCGAGGAGCTGGGGGTCAGTGGCTAAGCCAGGTTTTTTTAACGTTAGTGTGTTACAGGTGAGCTCCGGGAGGGGACGCCAGGCCTCATCTGTCCAGGTACGTTTTGTTGGGCAGTCCATCAAGAATCTCCGTTCTTGCAGGAGCTGTACAATTTTTGTATGTTTCTGTGCACTTCAGGTAATGATGACAGGGTCTCGGGGACGCGACCAGCCACCCTTCTGTCCAAATCATGTAATGATGACAGGATCCCGGGGACGCGAACAGCCGCCCTTCTGTCCAAATCATGTAATGATGACAGGGTCCCGGGGACGCGAACAGCCGCCCTTCTGTCCAAATCATGTAATGATGACGAGGCCCTGGGGATGCAAACAGCCGCCCTTCTGTCGAATTCATGTAATGATGACAGGGTCTCTGGGACGAGAACAGCCGCCCTTCTGGTGACGGGAAATCGCAAAGCCCTTGGAAGGATCGTGACACATTTCACAAGAAGCGGAAAGGCCCCCGAACCCATCACTCTCATCGAAATGATCACAAACGTTTTTTACACTTCCGAAACTTTTTCCACGCCCCCTGACACGGTGGTCACTGACACAGGCGGTTGCCAGCGCCTGTGTATTTTTTGAACATCTCTGGGAAAATCTCCCACACCACAGCGCGTCGCGGGAGAGCGAGACGGCGGTCCGCGGCAGATTCGCCGCCAACTGATTACTGGGCCGGTTTTCAAAGCGGGGGGAGGGGGGGTGGACGTTTATAAGTTACGCTGTTTCATCTGCTATTAATCGCTAGTGTGACTCCGCTCTAATTAGTCAGAGTGATATGCTAGAGGGCCCGCATGCAGAAAGGAGCTCACGTTTTCATAAGTGCTCTCAAATTTAATTAGTCATCCCTACATAACAGGCTTTACCTATTAAGCCCCTGCAAATTATCAGAAAAAAAATAGATGTTTTCCAGCTGGCTATTAGGACATTGCAACTGGATTCAATTTAATATGCAGAAGTAGTGATGCAGGAAACAAACTCATAGGTGGAGCTTGTTTGTTGAGTCATAGAATCCTGTTACATATTTCAGCAAAACATATAGATATTTATGGACATTTGGTCCCACTGTCTCGCAGTTAAGGGACTCTAGATTCTGGACCTGTACTTAGCTGTTAGGGACGGCATGATCGGTGAAATCAGTGCTCAGTACTTTGGATTGTGGGGGCCCCATAATCATGATTCAGTGTCCAGTTTGTTAGGACTGTCGCGGTCCCATAATCATTATTCGGTGCCCAGTTTATAGGGGCCGTGGGGGCCCCATAATCATGATTCGGTGCCCAATTCATAGGGGTCGTGGGGGCCCCATAATCATGATTCACTGACCAGTTTGTTAGGACTGTGGGGGCCCCATAATCATCCTTCTGTGCCCAATTCAAAGGGCCTTGGGGGCTCCATAATCATGATTCGGTGCCCATTTCATAGGGCCATGGGGGCCCCATAATCATCCTTCTGTGCCCAATTCAAAGGGCCTTGGGGGCCCCATAATCATGATACGGTGTCCAGTTCATAGGACCGTGGAGGCGCTATAATCATCCTTCTGTGCCCAATTCAAAGGGCTTTGGGGGCCCCATAATCATGATTCTGTGCCCAATTCAAAGGGCCTTGGGGGCCCCATAATCATGATTCGGTGCCCAGTTCATAGGACAGTGGGGGCCTTATAATCATCCTTCTGTGCCCAATTCAAAGGGCCTTGGGGCCCCATAATCATGATTCGGGGCCCAGTTCATAGGCCCGTAGGGGCCCCATAATCATGATTCGGTGCCCAACATAATTTCTGGGAAAGCAGCAGAGCTCGGAGCAGGAATGCCCCTCAGCTCACTGCAGCATATTCTTGTAAACAAAACGGGGCACTTAAGATTAAAGAGCAATGAATACAGGCAGAGAGAAAGCAGCTCAGAGTGCTTTGTCGTACAGAGTGCGCCGTGCGGCCCTCCATGACAAGGCCCAGCCTTTATTTTTCTAAGCGAGCTTCTTTTCATGTCAGCTGTGCCGTCCAAACAAACCAGAGCCTTGGGGGAATCATTTCTAAACTTCCACAAACCGCAGGTTTCTTTGCACAGACAGCCTCAGTCGGCCATTAAGTATAACGCCTGGGTGGCTTCTGTGCCCCCATTACACCAGTTCATTCGAAAAGTTTGTCAAAATTACACAGATGGGCTTCTTAACCGGCTCAGAAGTTTCTGTTTCTTTTAAACGCAACCCGCAGTTTTTTCTGTGGAAAGGTCTCCCCCCCCCCCCCCCCACCAATAACAGCTGCCTATTATACAAACTGCAGAGCCCCCAGAATGAATGGCTGTTTTCATTCCATGGAGATGAAAACAGTGACAGCGAGGAAAATTACAGCTGTGCGGCGCGGAGAGGATGCACCTCGTCCTGACGCTACTGCGCCCCCCCCAGTGCCCCCCGCCCAAACCACATAAAAAGAGAGAGTGAAGGAGCAAAGTGACATGCCTTCATCCCCCCTGGATGCTGCACTGATGGGGGTGGGCGTGCTGTGACATCACTTAGGCACTAATCACACACAGTGTCGTCGATATCAGGGATCCCCGAGACTGTCCCATTATGCTCCGGAATCCCATCCTGGGTGATCCCTGGGGAGATGCACGGGTGCGGGAGAGAGGCGGGGCCTAATGGGGCTGCTATCAGATACTATAAAAACAGGTATACTTAAGAGATACTTAACAGACTTATTGAGGATGAAATCTCTTGTATAATAATATGTTTTCTTATTTCATAATTGATGACTTTAAGAACAATGCAGACGCTGTCCAGAGAGGGCGTGATTGATCCAGCGTTATTCATTTGACTCGGATGTGGACTGCGCACAGTTTGGTACTATAAAACAGACCTCGGCCTTCACAAACAATAATTCCGAGGCAATTCAACACGGTTGCCTCCCAGCACCAGGGGGCGCTATTTTGAGCTGAACGGAGGATCTCTCAAAGACACATTTTCCCAGCTGTGTCCTCTTCCTCGCCTTTAATTGCGGCGGTACCCGAAAGATCAGGAAATCCCTCAACTGCCACCTACAACAATGGCACACCCCTGCGAGAGAAAAACATGAGCAAGGAGCCTCCATTTAACAGGAGCAGTAATAAAACTGTAGCGTTTATTAGGCTGGTCTCAGCCAAGCTGAACACGCCACATTACTCACGTTTTAAAGTGTGTCGTCGGAGGCTGCTGGAGCCGCTAATGAGGGCTGTGTTCCGACCCCGCGCACACATGCCCCAGAGTGCTGCTTTCAAGTCCACCTTGATCTGCTGCCAAGAATGTACGACAGGATATGCTGGGGAGAGGATGTAATGGCAGCCATCCTTCATTTAGCTCTCCTCCCAAGGAAATAATACGGTAAAATAGCATACATCACGGAATACAGGCAGGAATCACAGGAGAAGGGACCCAGCGGGACAAGACAGCGCAGGTTTTGCGGATAATCGCCCAACGATAGTCGGCAGTCTACCGAGAAAGGAGCCTTTACGTGTCCAAGAGCCTCCATGAGCTTTAAGGATCTGAGATGCAGCCGGACACGAGGTGAACTCCAGACGAAGATGGCTTATTCTGTGGACCAGGGATGGGCAGGAAGGGCCACTGTGTATGCGGGTTTTTGCTGAAACTCCCTAATTCGGTTAGTAATTAGAGGACTGATTGGCCAAAGAGACCTCACACCTGGATTTGAACAGCTGATCTAAAGGTTATCCCAAAGACCTGCATAGCCACCGTCGCTTTGCGGATAACATTGCCCACCCCTGCTGTGGACTGAGAACATGAGCTGCGATTTGTAAGACGAATTACAAACACGCCGTCCGGGGAAACACAACTTCTTTTCCTGACTTGGAGATACTTCTGTTGGTACGGCCTCGCTGTATAAAGTCCGGTATCTGACCAACGAACGCGCACACACCTTCTTGTCGGCTGTTTGTCATCTCTGTTCCTCCTACAGCTCACATCTTATGAACAAATGTGCCCAGAAAGACCAGGCTCAGGTCCCGAATTAAGAGGCCACCCAACCACCCAAATCCCCTGAGATAAATGAATTGTTTACACAGCCCCTACCTCCCAGTAACACACCATTATCGCGCTCGCAGGGAAGATAGCGGCCTCTCTTACGGCCCCGAGCTCATCACTCTGTCGTAAGGTGACCTTTCCGTGGCACACGAACAGGGATCTCGAAGGCCTTTCCGTTTCAGGGCCTCCGCGAGCCGCTACAGCCGGATGACAGCGGACCCGACCCATTCGTCTCCTGCTGCCGGTGCCGCGCGTGTGTGCGTTCTTTCCCTGTGGGACACCGTTCCCACCACGGCTAAACTTTTGACCTCATTTCCCCTTTGCCCAGCCCCATACCACACACTACTGTAAATGCACAGGCTGATTTATTCGTCTGGAGACGACGGGGATGGGAACCACGGCAGAGAGGCCGTCGTCTGCGTAAATCATGGGAATGAGGACGCGTGTCGGCGCGTGACGGGCCAGACCTGAGAGATCACAGGCCGCAAATATGGGGGGGAGGGGGTGAAAGTGTTCTCTGAGCTATTTTTAAGGCACACGAGTCAGGCACTTTCACATGGGAAGAGACCCGCGGCAGCTTCCAAATGCCCCATAGAATGTCTTTTGGTGCTTGTCTCATTTTGTTTACCCCCACCTCCCCCCACCACCACCACTCCCCCTTCGGCTCTGAGAGCCAGTTGCTGGAAATCCCCCTAATCTCCCAAACTCCTCGGCAGGGGGAAGAGGCTCTCCCCACCCCAAGGACATCCATGCCAACAGAAGGCAGGATGTTGTGTCTGGAGGGGCAGGAGTATCAGGGATGCAGGAGCCTCCTCTTCCTTGGCCTTGGCACTCAGCATTTAAGGCTGCAGGAAATGGCCACTCGTCGCTGCGACATCACTTCCTGTCATTTATTTTTTTCCCCGAATGGCATTCAGTTGCAGCAGCATCGTATATGCGCACATCGTCTCGAATTAATTACAAATATGCATTAAATAAATAATTTAATGATTATGCATTAAATAAATATACATGTACAAATATGAAATATGCATTATCGTGAGATTGCATTAATTTACAATTCAAATATTTGGATGAATGGATGGATGGAAAGATCTGTCTGCTGATGGGGAGGGCTGAATGGCAGGCAGTTAAAGGCTCATCTCAGGCAAAGGCTGGACCTTCCTGAGCAGCACGGGCTCCATTATCCGGTGATTGTGGCTAGTAGTTCCGGAGTTGGGAAGCCGCCAGCGTTAGTGGAGCAGGGATGGGGAGGAAGCATCATTGATCAGTGTCTACGAGGGCTTTACAGCGAGGTCCCAGGAAGGCCCGGGTGCCCACAAGCTTATTGCTTCCGGTGCCGAGAGACGCACCTCTCAGGCCATTGGAGTGGCTTTACAGCGAGGTCCCAGGAAGGCCTGGGTGCCCGCAAGCTTCCTGCTTCCCGTGCTGAGAGACGCACCTCTCAGGCCATTGGAGTGGCTTTACAGCGAGGTCCCAGGAAGACCTGGGTGCCCGCAGGCTTCCTGCTTCCCGTGCTGAGAGACGCACCTCTCAGGCCCTTGGAGTGGCTTTACAGCGAGGTCCCAGGAAGACCTGGGTGCCCGCAGGCTTCCCGATTCCCGTGCCGAGAGACGCACCTCTCAGGCCCTTGGAGTGCCGAACGGCTTGCGGTCGCGGACGGGGGAGGCGTCCCGCTCAAATCGCTGGGCAAACAAATAAGGCCAATAACGGAAGGGAGAAGGAAAACAGAGAAATACAAAAAGGAAGGAAAGGGCTCGAGCCGGATGAACAACAATCAAGTCGCGATGACATGAAATATCACGCAGTGCTAAGAACAAAAAGGGAAACCCCCATCATTGTACTGGAATGTTCAGGAAAGAATCTGTTTCCATGCCGACGGAACAAGCTGACCGAGAATAACGGAGCCAAAACCCTCCACCACCCCAATATTTATTCATGGTGCCATTGCCTACAAACAACACTTTTGTTTAGGTTATTGACTTTTTTTTTTTGCGAAATTATCACAAAATTAAAACACATTTATTCTCGTAAATCAGTGATGGCTAAAACAACGATTTATTTTTTCTTCTGCTATGGACGCTAAAGAAGATGAGCCCTGAGTAGAAAATTGCTGCGAAGCAAATAGGAACAATTCTAAGTGGCCTTGTCAGCAGAAACCGTGCAAAAATTGTGGCCCCCGCTAGGCTGCCGAAGCTGCATGGCATCCATGCATCAGCTATCGGCTGGGATGCTCTGCAGTGGTTTTTGGTGAGCCTGTGCAGGCTTCAGTAACAGGCTCCCAAAGATATCCTGATATATGGACACAGTTGCACCCCCCCAATTATGTCTGTGCTGGGAAGCAGCTTTCGGGGAGAGGGCATACACACTTGTTTATGTTCCATTTACCTACCCAGAGAGATTATTAAACGACGCCTGCGATACATCATTATAACACACGCGGCCAGCCGGCTGAATGAGCCAATCAGCAAGGGGGCTGGAGACATCGCTCCTATAAAAGGCAGCCCGCCCAGGGGTCGGCGTCTGATCCGAGGCAGCCACTGATTGGGCAATTAGCGCTAATGCTTTTCAAATGGCACTTTTCGGCTCTGCTGAAAAAGTCATTAAAATTACACGCGTTTAATAAAGCGTCATTTGAAAAGACTGGTTCCGCAATCTCTAGGCATTTTAATACACGCCGAAATAGCCAAGCCTCAGCTATGGGAAGTTCTGAGGGATCAGCCTGGCTGGGTCCAGCTTCTCAGCCGGACTCCGCAATCCGTCCCATAGGAAAGGGGACTTCCTTTGGGCGAGGTGGGGGCAGGGCAGGGGGAGGGGGTTTGGGGGCCGTGCGGAAGGCATCGCTCATAGACAATCACCTCACTTCCATACAATAGCTATGGGTCAAAAACACCCCATTGAAACATATTGCAACTGCCTGTCCTCTCCTGACAGGTCAAAGAGGCAAGTTGGCTTGAACCTCACCTGCTGCTGCACCTCATCTTCAGGGCCAGAAGGTGGTGCAGCGGTTAAGGAGCTGAACATGTGCATAAGAGTTCCAAGGCTATGACTGCTATTGTGTCCTTAAGCAGGGTAATCAATCACGACGGTCTGGACAAGCACACCCAGCTGTGTGAAAAGTAAACAAGGTCTCGCTAAACAAGTAATTCATGAAATTCATTCCTGCCGGGAAGCCCAACGAACAAGACATATTTGAGGTGTGGACACACCTTTCCTAAGGAAAAACTGGAACGCGTTCCATGCACTGTGTGAGCTGGCCAGCCCGTGAACCTGTTCCCATGTCTCACTGCACGTGCCCCCCCCAGGCCTACTGGTACCCCCCCCCCCCAACAAAGCACAGATGTGGCTCCCGGGAGAGCAAAAAAAAAAGTAGAGAATTCATTAACTTCAATGGGCTTCCTAACGCGACAGCTCCCATATTTCACTGGCCGCCAGGTAAATCCCAAGCAGACGCGGCCAATGCTGCCTCATGCCTACCCTCCTGGGTGCTCCAAGGGGGATTTGGGGGCGGGAGGGATCATGGCGGGGAACAGCCCGAGTGCAGGATATGACCGATTTTTAAACGGAAATCAATTAATTCTAACCATTAAAGTCCCCCTGCAATTATAGTGGGGTTTAAGGCGAGGTCAGACACCAACACATGAAAGGATGCTGTAATTCCCTCGGTCGTCACGGCGCCGAATTACAGAGCATGAAATGAGAGACCGAGAGATTGAATGAGAGCAACGGAAGGCAGCTCTCCCCCCACTGATGTGCGAGGTGCTCCATGTCGCCGTTTGCTTAAGCATCAGCTAGGAGGCCGCCGCACTGTCCCCCGCGCCGGTGCTGCCCCGCGTGCGACAGGAGCCCCTCGGCAACCCCGCGGTATCCCGGCAAAGTGCCGCCCCCATGCGTTAAATAATAATTACCATGGGGGGGCCTTTCCCTTTTCTTAGTAGCACAGCGGGTGCCCGAGATGCCGAAGCCGGGAGCTTTGAACTACCAAGAATAGAAAACTGCACACATGTTTGCAATGTCCAGCTCCTCTAGCCCCCCCACACACACACAGCCCCCCCCCCCCCCGGCCCCCTTAAGAAACGGCGTCCTGATGAAGTCCCATCCGCTTACGAAGGCCAGCTGTTCACACTTGCTGAACACGGGACGACGAGTGAGCAGGGAGCGGCGACGACCTTCGCTGGGAACCCCCCCTACCCCCCGCCCCCCACCCACGAGATTAAATGTGTCTCCCATTACTGTCAGGACACTCAGCTCAGGAAGCAGCTCCTCAGAGCAGCCGTGGCTCCTGACTGCTCTGACAGCTACGGTAAGAGGCACCTGGAAGGCTTGATGTTATAATTCTATGATTTATAAGGATAAAAATCCACATATTTCATAGCTTTCACTTTAAAAGACCTGGAAGAGTTTGCCACTGTATTTCATTTTAAGTATGTCCGCAGTTACAGTCCGATGACACTTCAAAAGATGCATGTAAAGTGAAGCGTTTCAGACAAATCTGTCAATAACCACCCGCCCCCACCCATGCACACAATGCACCCAAACCCATGAATATTTTATGGCAGGAAGCAGCAATGACTGTAACATGTGAGCTTCGGGACACTTCCCTGAAGTGCATTACTTCTGATGGGAGGTTCTGTGTTCCCTACGTGGTCCCTGAAGGCACAGAACAAGAAGAGCGTCTTTAGACATTAGAGAGGCATGATTCACATGACGGATCTGCTCCTTCAGGGCTTCCTTTGGACACAGCCTGCCTCTCCATGTGCTGGCTCACATGCCTCCAGGTCTGTGTCATGCCTGACTGGATGGTCTCTCCATCTCTCCATCCACCTAGAAAGATCCCTGCAATATCTCTTGACCAGCATTACCTCAAAACACGAATAGCTTGAGATATACACAAATTGGCGTTATGTTGGGGGGGGGGTTGCTTATACACAACAGTTTTGGTCCCCTGTGGCTGACACATGGTGGTATCCAGTGTCAATCAAAGAGCATTTTGTAATACCCGCCATTCGTTCCCAGGTGTACACTTCACTGAAGTCGACGCTGGATGGCCAAACCTAAATCGCCTTAACCCGTGTCCTGAAGCCATTCGCGAGGCCCTCGCTTAACAGGTCTTCAGCAACCTGCGCATCCACCTGGCAAGAGAGAACTAGTTGAAACTTCTACCATGACCCCTGAGGGTGGCAGCTTATCAGGTACGTACGCAGACATTTAAAGGCCACTTCCCTTAAGACCATCCAGCCATTCAGCTTATTCAGAATAGGGGTCAAAGGTCGCTTCCAACCAATAAACACTAATTATCTGTCAGAAACACCCTCTTTCTCGGTGACACTGACTTTCCTGTACCCAGTTTTGGAGGACTTTGGTATGCTGGTGAATGTCTATGAAGAATCTGTTCAACAGCTTCGAGGCTATATAAATACCTCTACGTCTGTGCTGAGCTGTGATTAGGCAAACAATAAAAACCAAGCCTCTGTTCAGCCCTTGAGCTATGGGCCTGATCTGTGCAGGCTGCCTCCCCAAGCCTGGCCTGGAAAACAGTTTCCTTCCACCCCCACTAGGGATGAGAAATCTGTGTGAGTCATATATACTCCACAAGTTCACGTATTGTTGGGTTCAAAACTGTGGAGTGCGATGCACTGCTCCAAACTGAGCACAGGGATCCAGGTCAGAGGATTGGCTGAAGATTTCACACACGTAGGGGTGTCATGTTCTCCATGCATTTCAGACTGGCTGATGGCTTTTAAGGTGAAGCTTTTAAGGCACGCAACAATGAAATGCCCACGTGACATTGTGACACAGTGGGGGGCAGCTAATTCAGCACCCAGGGAGCAGTGCTTGGGGACGGTACTTTGCTCAGGGTACCTCAGTGGTACTTGCAGGTCGGGGACTCTTTCGATTACACGGTTGCATCCATGAGCATTACACCACCTGCCTGCCTCATCTTTAAACCCATCCAGTAGAGGGCGAGCTGAGAGACATGATCGTCACTGATTGACCTAAGTGAAGAGCAGATCTCAGTGATTCACCCGAGGGACATGTTTTCAAGAAATCTTGAATTTTAAGAATTAAATGAAAGTTCTGGTATCCACTACTGTCACGTACAATGAAGTCTGACTGAAGGTCATTTGTGGTCTCATTTCAAAAGCATCGAAACAAATGGACTGAGTGAGTTTTGCAAATTACCTCTTCAATTGAGGGATGACAGAAGCCATGCTGTGCCATACCATCCCATCGTTACACTGAGCCAGGGGCCAACAGGAGCCCAGCAGATACACTCTGTTTTTTCATCCTGTACAAATCATCAAAGTTTTATTTTGATCTCCCTACTTCGACAGTTGTACAATTGTAGTTGCTGTTATGTCTGTCTTTGATGCTGCTCATGTTGAGTAGCTTTGCTACAAAAGATCTGAATTAAAGATCAGTCCCCTGGAAGCGCATCGCCAGGTCCTCTAAGAGCCGCCCTGCTCAGCGGAAAGCACTGGGGCCATTCGCCAGCACACCTTTAGCTACCAGCTAGCACCATTAGGAGGATTAGCCTGAATCACACTGCGCTCCTATCCTGAGCTCCGGCAGAGGAAATGAAAGTCACTTTCGAGCGCACTGTGCCTGAGGAAGGCGGCCGGCCCGGCGGGGGGGGTGGTAGATGGAGATAGAGTTCCTGCGTAGACCTGCAGAGAGCACCAAAAGTGATGACATGTACAGTTTGGGGCGGCGAGGGCACGTGTGGGGGAAAGCCCCCTCTGGGGGGGTCTGAGGCTCACGGGTCCCGGAACGAAATCAACTGACGCGTGAGCCGGCAGGAGAATAATGAAATGGCAGGAAACGTTTTATTGGTGACCTTCCTCCCCCGACAGGCATTGTTTACACAGCGTCTACTGTCCGTCCCAAGTGTGCGGGGGGGGGGCGGTCCCTGTAGTCCACCTCCGCTGCGGAGCGCGCGGTAATGACCGCTGGTTACCAGGGAGAGCGGGCGGTAGCTCACAGGACAGCTGCTGTTGGCGTTGTTTTAAGGTTTGTTTGGGTGTATCGGGAGAAAAATGGAGAAACAGATGCAGACAGACACACACACACAGCACGAACGTCACTCTACCGCCCATCAAAGCCACCCTCCCGCATCGGCGACCCGCTTTTAAGAGTAAGCCGCAGTACATATAAGTCAGAACTATCATCATTCTGCTCGCTAGTTATGGAATTGTACTTTTTGCTGAAGTGTTGCACTGTATATTGTATTAGGAGGAGAATAAGCGATTTCTCCTCCCGCCTCTAGCGCACGGTGAGGCGTGTTCATCATTCTGATACGTGAGTGTGGTGCTGCAGCTCGCCTGTGTTTATTTAGTCTGAGTTTATGCAGACGGCGCGGGATGCTGTTTTCTTAGGCTGGCCTTCGGCGCAGCGTCAAAGCAACCAAACTTTCCGCCCCCCCCCCCCATCCCATGTCCTAAGACTAGAAGCAGGACAGGCTGTTTACGCGCCTCGCACATTCCTCCGGCTGCCTTCAGGGCACGCCCCTCGTATGCTCGCATCTTCGGAGGCCTGGGCAACACCCTCCAGCCCATGTCTCCATGTCAAGCTGTGCGCCATCCCATCCCTTGCTGTCGAGCCCAGGGTCACGGGTCACGCCCAGGGCCCTCCGGCCCGCTTTGGGGAGGTGTTGATTGTCCGGGGACTGAATTTAAATCCGACCGCCAAGCCTGTCAAAGTCTTAACTCCTGCAGGGATTCCCAGGCCTGAACAGCATGTCAGCACCTTCCTTGAAGTGCCCCCCTCATTCTAAACTGCACACTGATTGATCTCTAACACAGTCCCAAACCAATTAACATCTCTTCGGGGGCACCTTCCTATGACCATTCCCCATCACCTTAACGCTGTGCATCCCAGGGGAAAATACCTCATCAAGCTCCTCCCCAACACACCCCTAACCTCCAATTTGTGTGCTTAATGGTACCCCCCCTTATCCCGAGCCCACTTGAAACAAACAAAATGGCAAAATATCACCCAGACGTGTGGGTCTATCCGTAGCTTTAGCACAAACCAAGCATGAGAGCGTATAATTATTTTGGTCAGTCGCGGTGGTCACCATGACGGTGGATGGTGTCATAATGAGCAGCCACATTGCTCTGAACCCTCTGACCTGGAGGACGCTGTTGTACCACAAATTGTCTCAATTTTCTCAGCACATATTTACGAAAAATAAATTGACGAATAGCAAGCAGTTGTTAAAATGCTAGCAGAGATAGCTCACTGCTGTAGCTCACTGCTACAGGAGTACAAATCAACGATGCAAGTGGTGTATCTCCTTGTCATAAACAACTTTCCTAAATGCCACACCAGACCAAGGCAGGAGAAGTTATTTACAAAGAGACGTACAGGTGAGAGGCGCGATCGGAGGCCTCTCTCGCAAAAAGGAAGTGAGGCTGTCATGGGCAACCACGCGCATGCAGCTGGTGGTTACTGGAAGTTCCAGTAAAACTACTTAGCGTATCTTAACAAGGGAACTGTAATGCTGGTCGACGCAGAGCTTTCTTTGTTTTTGGATCGCTTTTGCGTAAGACCTGTACCATTAAAAAGGCAAGTCATCTTTATTTACATAGCACGTTTAACAAACAACAGGTGTCAGCCAAAGTGCCGCGGAATGAAATCAACTAAGATCAGTCAAACAATTGCTAATTATAATATAAATTAATAATTAAAAAACATTGTTCCATAAGGCCATAAAACCTGGGGCTAATTATTGATTGCTTTAAAAAGCTGTTGCTACTTGTCCGGTATTTTATATGATGAATGTCTTAAATCTGCACTTTCATTCTCTCACCCATAGGATTTGCATTTTATTTAAACATCTGAAAGGGTCTTTAAAAAAAGGTCTATGTCCAAAAAAGCAATTATCAAACATTTTTTTCAAGAGGAGGGGAGGGGCCGAGGTCTCTTTATTTGGATGTGGATTTTTGTCAGTAAATCCCTTCAGCACCGGGAGGAAAAAGCCGGCCTTTGTTCCGGCAAAGGCCAAAGGGGAAGTGTTGTGTCCACGGATTCAGGGCTGATCGGGCAAGACCACCCTTTGCTGAAGGCAGCCTGCAATCACTCTTCTTTCACTTACGCTGCTCCCCCTTGCATTCATTAATTTGTTTTTTAACCTAAAGTTGCACAAATTAAGGAAAATCGTGACATTTTCCAGAATTCACTGAAATCCACTGCGGAGGAAAAATAAAGCTTTCCGAGTCCCAGCGAAAGCCCAAAGCAAAGGTGCCCCCGAATCAAACAGATTGAATTGACTGAGTTTAGTACTTTTTCTTAGAAATACTTCCAGTCTGTCAAATCAATATGCCGGCGTAGGGGATTGCAGGGACGTCGGCAACCAAATAGCATAATCTGCTACTCGGTGTGGTGCCCCGTTCTTGAATTACATGCTTTCCTTAATTTCCAGGAGAGTAGCACTGAGCCTATGGTGGGACACAAGTCACCATGTGCCTGCTTAAATTTTCCCACAATGCACTTCAAACTACTTGGGTTTTTCTGTCACCCGGGAGAAGGCTGTTACCGGAGCTGCCATCCCTGCACACGCAAACAAACAAGCCCCACGTGACACGAGCGCACCTTCCGGCTCCGACTTGCAAAGTGAGCCACGGCCATGCGGAATATTGCCCCAGGCCCCCACCGGCACCTCCCAGACCCGAGTAAAAGGGGTCGCACGGCTACTCAGAGCCAAATAAAAAGGTGATTCGCGCCAAGCTGTGCACGCGCTTCAAACGCTTTCAGCTGTTTCCTCCACGGCCCTGCCAGCACGCCACTCGCACGGCTACGTCTCGCTAGCCACCCCAGGCAGAAGCATGCCTCTGTTTGAGGGCTTTCTTCTTCTGCGTTTAATATTACTGGTGTAAAAGACAGCCCGCTGTCCGGCGATGCAGCGCGGGGAGTCGCATGAAAGCAATATGCATGTGAGCGGCATTCCTGCCTAAGCCCCTGATCAAATAACATACTGGGAGGAATGCAACTTTGACCTCAGCGCAGCAATACCCCTCATACTAACACTGCCGCGCCTACAGATGATATCACAATGCTAATGCATAATTATGAATTTGTTGTCACTGTTATTAATGCCTCGGGGGGCGAATTCCAGATAACAAACACAAAATCCTTTTTTCCCCACAACAAGGTAACATTTAATGTTTGGTGAGATGTTAATAATAATATAATTATATAGCAAAGTGACATTAACATGAGTGCGGCATTATGAAGGTGGCTGAGTGTGGAGGTCTCAGTGTGGGGGCCCAGTGTGGGGGCCTCAGTGTGGGGGCACAGTGTGGAGGTCTCAGTGTGGGGGCCCAGTGTGGAGGTCTCGGTGTGGGGGCCCAGTGTGGAGGTCTCACTGTGGGGGCCCAGTGTGGGGGCCTCAGTGTGGGGGCACAGTGTGGGGGCCTCAGTGTGGGGGCCCAGTGAGGAGGTCTCGGTGTGGGGGCCCAGTGTGGGGGGGTGTCCAATGATGACAGAGAGAGAGGGGATAAGTGGACCCAATGGCATGGAGGGGCCCTCAGTGTAGAATGGGCTACCTGACCAGTTACCAGAGCTGAAAATAAGTCAAGCCCCTCTCCCAGCCCCTGTGACCCCCTGATGGAGGGGGGTCTTACAGATAATCACAAACACACCCCACGTCCTTACTCCAGAAAAACCAACCAGCCTGCAGAGCAGGCACTGGGATCACTGCGGGCGGCGGCCAATGGGAGGCGGGCCCGTGTGTGAGGCTGCCGGCCGCCCCCCCACACCGCGATGCTCTGGGAGGCGGGCCCGTGTGTGAGGCTGCCGGCCGCCCCCCCACACCGCGATGCCCCCCCGGCCTGCATTGCAGGCCTTCAGCTCTCTCCGGGACGACAGCCCTCCCTAGGGTCAGCAATTCATTTGACTTTTTTTTTTCAGTCTAAACTAGCTCTGGCTTCCCCTCGGTTAATAACTTGTGTCAAGCCAATTAAAAACACGCGGTACGGTTAAATTAAATCGCGAGGTATTGTGATTTGATCCGACCCTCCGGTGTCAGCTGTTAGATCCCCACGGGCTGGGAAGCTCACATAGGTTAGGAATCTGCTTCTGTTCGGCCATTTCCATCTATGCCCACTCTAAACATTCATCGTTCACTTTTACATTGTGTATCAATGTGCCCCCCCCCCGCCCCCACACACTCACACTTGTCCAGTCAATCTCTGCACCTTGTGTACATTCATAGCCCCGCAGTCCTGACGGATGTCATTTCACACCACTGCAGTGCACTGCCTATGCCTGGTGTGACAGTAAAGTACCACTTGACTTGCTTACATGCCCACCCTCTGCTCTCCTGCGGCCCCCCCCCCCCCACCAGTATCAGGACTCACCCTATCTGACCCATGAATGGTCAGGATTGATCTGTTCGGAGAAGCACCCCCCCCCACCAAGGTTCTGAGTCCTGTCTGTTCACGCTCCGCTTCAAAGCCGGGGAACAATCGCAGGGCTGTTCCAAGGAGCCCGTGCCGATTCCGGCCCGTCTTCTGCCTCGGGGGGTGGGTGGTGGTCAAACAGATGGTAGGTAGATAACTGCTGACCTTGTCCCTGACAGCTGAGTTCAGGGGCTGCCTGCCTTTCACCGCCCGCAGCACCCCTCCCAAAAACAAACTGCGAAAAAAAACCAGCTCCCAGGCAAAGGTCTGACACTGGTGGCCCTCCGGAATGAGGCTCCGCCAAAGGAATTCGCTCCACTTCAGGTGTGGTTTCCATGGTGCATCTCGGCACCCCCCCTCCCCCACCTTTGCAGATTGGCCCCTTTACGGCCGAGAGGCCTGACCTTTGTTGATGTTGTTGTTTCCTCACCGCAGGAGAGCTGCTACTTCGTCACTGAGCCAGCTGGCCACTTCACTCTTTTTAATAGGCCTTTAAAATCCATTAAGTTTTAAGGCTCTCTCATCATATTCCAGGGGCAGTAAACGGCGCATGCACACTGCGGCAGCTAGGCGGCTGGGGCGTCAAACAGGGCCCGTGGAGGCCTCGGGCAGGAGGGCGGGGGACCTTCAGCCGGGCAAAGGAGAAGTTCTCAGCCCCGGGGTGAGAGGGGGAGGGGGTGCGGCTAAGGAGAGACCGCTGGCATTAGCCAATCAGAACACCTACCATATCGGCGCTGCATTCACGGAGACTCTTACGCTCATTTGCCGCCTGGCTGGCGGTCGCCGCTCTCACTGCACATTATAGGTGTAGCCGCGGTCAGTACAGGGATGACGATTCTGCTCCCCCTTAAAGCCAGTGTTTATAGTGCATTATAGATGAGACCTTCATAGAGCATTCATAATGCATGAGGAACATGGCTGTAATGTGTTATGCTTTTTTTCTAAATATTTATTGTCGTGTTTTTAATACTTTATGACTGTGTTGCAATGAATTATAAGAACAGTTATTAGACTTTATGAATACGGGCTTCATAGAAAGTGTTGCTTTTTCTCTGTCACCTTTGTAAGATCAGAAGCTGCACTCCCTGCAACTGACCACACTGGCCAGTACACAGGGATGTCGCATGGCCGGTACACAGGGATGTCGCATGGCCGGTACACAGGGATGACCCAAGCCGCGTGTGACTGATGTGTAACTAGCGTGTCCCAGCATCCCCGAGCCCCTACCAGCTCCATACACAGGACAGCACCGCACCCCCCAATGTTTATTGCCCAATAAGAGAGGCACAGCGCCCCCACACACAGGTAAACATCTGCATCTTTCTCAGAATCTCCAGCAAAAGATGTAACTCCTTTTATAACTCCCCCCGACGCGTATTTAAAGTAACACTGCCATAGATCTCAGAGGATTTCCGTTAATGCTGCCTGAAATGTCGGCAGACACAGAGCGGCCAGACGAAAATAGAGGCACGGAGAGAAAGGGGGGAAGAGGAGCGGGAGGAGGGAAACGGCGAGACGGAGAGAGGGATAGAGCGGAGGAAAGACGCCCATCCTGCCTCACCAGACCATCACTGACCCTACATCCTTCCAGGGTGAGAGCACAGACCCTGGCCTTTCGCCACATTACCCCCCCCCCCCCCCCCCCCCCCCACACCAGCCTCCCCCCCCCCCCCCAATGCCAATTAAGGTTTCTCACATGACGGCTGTAAAATCCGTACAGTCAAAACCAGGAACAGTGCACAGGTGACGTTACAAGAAGATGATGTTTGTCCAGGCGCTGCTGTGGTGTCTTTTTACGAACCCTAAAAACTGTTAGCGTCATACGATAACATTAAATGTGCTGTGTGTTTCACTTGAGCATGTTAATGCTAACCCTGAAGAGTATTGGCATCCTACTGTAATGTAAAATGTGCTGTGTGTTTTTCATGGGCATGCTATTGCTAACCCTGATCAGTGTTGGCATCATACGCTCTAATAGTGACATTAATCCCCAACCGCCTTCGCGTCCTGCAGCAGCAACTCTACATCAGCTCGCGAGACGGCTTCGTCCAGGTGTCCCTGCACCGTTGTCCTATCTATGGACGGGCCTGCGCTGAGTGCTGCCTTGCTAGGGACCCATACTGTGCCTGGGACGGCCACACCTGCTCCACTTACGTCCCGGCATCAAAGAGGTAGGCAGGCTCCGTTTGCTCGTTAGAGCGCTGTTTATGTTCCAGGAATCCACCCCTCCACCAGCAGTTATCGGGCCCCCCCCTCCCTAGCCTCGCACCTCCTGGCTCAGCCCGTGTCATTAAAATGAAAAATGGACCTGCCATCTTTTCAGAAATGTCAGATGTTTAGCATGTGGGCAGTAATGTAGAACTGTCTCCACTGCTCTGTTGCACACCCCCAGTTTGCTGTCTTGCAGGGCCACAGACATGTTTAACTCCGGCTTTGGGGGTAGACTGGCCCCCTGACTCCCATTTCAAGGACTCTTGCTTTTAATATTTCCCTGAGTTTTTAGCTGTGCTCAGAACTTCACTTTGAACTTTGCAGTTTGCCTTGTTTCCTCCTCCATTGTCACAACACACTGTTATGTCCTGAGAATTGATTATGATCCATATCTGGCGCTAAGTGATTAATGCCTGCTGTCGTCGTTGCAGTGCATTCTGGGTTTCAGTAGCAAGCGACATGATGCAGTTATTTTTGGAGAAACCAGCTTTCTGCCAGTCCCCGGGGTGGGGGTGAGGTCACATGCTTCTGTATCAGATCCTGTGAGTACAAACAGAACAGAACAGTGGGGGGAGGTATGGCAGGGTGGTGTCCCTTGAGGAAGTTGGGGGCCGTGCTGACTGGGGCTCTCAGCTGGGCTCGGCACCTGCTTGTGTCCGTATGTCCTCAAACCTCTGCTCTTCCGCTTTATTTATGCTGCTTCACGTTCCCGAGACCAATTGTCACCGGGCTATCAGAGGTCGAGTAGCCTTTTAAATCAGTGTCTGGCCCGCTGGGGAGGGGGGTGGGGTTACACAAGGGTGCCCCCTAGAGGAAGCCATGAAATAACCATACCTTGGCCTTTAGTTGCATTTTGCTAGAAATTCATGGGGGGGGGGGTGGGGCTCTACCTATTGACTTCAAAGGCTTGAGAACCCCGGTTTAATCAAAGGATTTCATGTTTATAGGAGAACAAGAAGACAGGATATCAAACATGGTGACCCCTCCAGTCAGTGCTGGGATGTTGAGGACAGTAAGTTGTTTTTATGGCCTTTACACAAGAGATAAATGAGGGCATGGCGATGAACATTTCTAGCATGTTACCTATGGCGAAATTAAAGAGGACATGCCAATGGAACCATCTACCATGTTACCTATGGCGAAATTAAAGAGGGCATGCCAATGGAACCATCCAGCATGTTACCTATGGCGAAATTAAAGAGGGCATGCCAATGGAACCATCTACCATGTTACCTATGGCGAAATTAAAGAG